>JAEMWC010001480.1:55000-151297 GCA_016490735.1 Pachyseris speciosa
CCCGTTCCTTTCTTGAATGGTAGGGATATACAAGGAAAACCTGTTCCTATTGTCACTTTATTTATCATCGTTTAAGCTTCAACTACACCGGCATCAGCACGTGCAGAAAAACAGTATTTTCCTTTAAGTCGTTCCAGTTATTTCCACATCAATGTGCTTTTAGAATTCTTTTACGTGAATAATCCAAAATAAAGTTACAGTTCGTTGAAAGAAAAACTTCATAAGCGCTCCCTTCCCCGCCAGATTAAGCGCCCTCCTTAGAATACCTCCCTCCTGTTTAGCCGAAATTTTAAATAACTGCCCGTGCGCTTATTCGAGGAAGTGCGGTAAAATAGGAGCTGCAGGCGATGTTTCCGTACAAACACTGATCTAGGACCCTTTTCCTATACGGCAAAATTATGTTATCGCTTTTTGGTATTTTCTACTTCGCTCCGTATTCGTAAAGAGCAAGTTAAGTTTGGGCCAAGAGATATATCTTGTTCTCCTTCGTTTTTAGGTTTGCCGATATGATCATATAGATTCGTCACATACCAGGGAAAAAAACAAAACAGCAACAACAATCAAACAAACAAACAAAAATGTGGCAGGAAATCTTGGTTTTGTGTCAGGTCACTCTTCCTTCCATTTCTCTGTTGTGCTTATCAATCGTTCTAGAAATAACTTGTAATCCCATTCGAGAAAACACAGTATTCGGTGAATATTTACCGAGTTTACCTTCACGAGCCAAAACTTTATGTCTGCATTTGAGTGAGCCAAAGGACAGCCTATAATAAAATTAGTTCCAAAACATATGTTGAATTGTAATAAATACTTTAAAAAGCTTTGCATGATTAGTCACTCTTGATAGAGAAAGTCAACATTGGAAAATTGCTACCAACTAGCAATGGAAGCAGCACTGCGCATCAAAGCTCAGGGTCAGACCACGGGGCATTTAAATCCAGAATCTCACCAAAATGTAGAAAAACGTTCTGCAAACATTCAGTTTTGGAATAACCTCGGGATAAGCCTAAAATGACACGTCTCAGAAGGCTGCTCCAACTTGTATGGACGGGGATAGGGGTTGGGAGTCCCACTGTCTGTCCTATGGCCTACATGAACAACAACTATTTAACAATTATCCTGCGGAATCGCGCGGAATATCGTCTGATACTTAGCCGACGAGGCGATAGGCCGAGTTGGCTAAAATCAGGCGATATTCCGAAAGATTGAGCAGGATAATTGTTTTATTATTTAACACATTAATGACAAAGCGCAATTAACAATTCTCTACATGTTTATTACCAAAAAGCTGGAAAATCCGCCCGTTTTCTCCGCGACGCAGAAAATTACGTATATCGCAGGATATCAGTTGAAGTGCGCGCGACGAATATTGAGCACGCTATGACCATATTTGGACATTGTCATGATGTGTTGAATAATAATAAACAATTATTGGACGAGGTTGAGCAAAATATCGTGATTTGTCAGAGACTGGCAAATCACGATATTTTGCAAAACCGAGTTCAATAAACTATCATTCGATCACAAAGCTTGTTTTTCATCATTATTTTCGGGAAGCGTGAAACGATTTTCACTGAATTTGAAGAGCTTGGACGCGTGGACACAACTACGCATGAGCAGAATATTATTTGCAGCAGACGGTACTGCGCATGAGCAGCCATTATTTGTAGACAGTCATTTGTAGGTCACGTGGTAGGCTCTGGGCCAATGAAAAGGAAGGGAGAAAAGTATTGAATGATAATTACCAATATTCATTGACTGAGCCTAAGAGGAGAAATTGTTTTATATGACGCGCCAAAACGGACAAAATACTTCCTTGATATATATAAGACTTCTTCTTAATGTATAATACTTGTTCCATATAGATATAACTCGATGTAGAAATATCCAACTTGTTTTGCAAATAAACACAACAACTTTTGAATATATAAAACTTCTTTTGAATATTTATACAACTTGAGGCACACATACAAAACTTGTTTCAAATATTTGACTTGGTTCACACAAATAGGACTTGTCAGCTCGGCGCGCTGCAAAAAATAAAACTTCTTATCGATTAGATCCAGGCTTCTGGAAAACGGGTTTTCCTAAAACATAGAATCCGGAATCCGGAATCCGGAATCCGTAATCCGGAATCCGAAATACGAAATAGGAAATCCGGAATCCGGAATGTAAAGAAGTTTGGTAGAAAATTTTGACAAAGGTTGAAGTCGCTTGGGTAATAATATGGTCGACAAATTACATGATGACTTAGCCTGAGTTTTGCAGCAATCAAGCCCATGAAGTTCTAATCTAGGGCAACATTTTAATACTTTGGTTTTGCCTTTAATAAGCCATCTGATTCCTTTAAAGACACGGCTTTCAATCACACCACAACGATACTAATCAATGTATTGTGCATTTTGAACATTTTAAAATCAAATCATTTTAATTAAATAAAAGCGCCTTCTCTTCTTTTTGTCGATGAAAAGTGTTAGTCCTGTCCACAAGTTGCCAACTTTTTGAACAACTTTCGATTTTCGATCAACCTTTTTTGATTTCGAGCAACTTTTTTATCCGTTTTCAATGTTTGTTTCATTCAGATTGATCTTTATAAAACAGCTATTTTTGCTTATTATTTTGAACGCTACGTGACCAAAAGCAGAGAAAAATCACTTTGCATATTTTGACTTAACTGCGCATGGGAACTCTGATTGGTCATTTTTTTTGCTAGCCGTTTGGGTTTTGTATCGGTTTTGTATCGAACAACTTTCGATCGATCAACCTTTTTTGATTCGAGCAACTTTTTTACCGTTTTCAATGTTTTGTTATTCATTTCAGATTGATCTTTATAAAACAAGAGCTATTTTTGCTTATTATTTTGAACGCTACGTGACCAAAAGCAGAGAAAAATCACTTTCATATTTTGACTTAATGCGCATGGGAACTCTGATTGGTCATTGTTTTTTGTTGCTCCATGCCGGAATGTTTGGGTTTTGTATCGGCGCGTACATTTCAGGTTGCCGAGTGGCCGTCGATAAAATAAGGAATATGGGACATTCCGGAACATCCCAGCGCTTATAAATGCCCCATCTGGAAATGATAGCTATAGGGGCTGGTTGAGGATTGTTTTAGCGCTTTCATTTGCTTACAACATTTTCAGAAATATTTACCCTCATACCGTCTTCTGTCATTGTTCTTTTTTTCGAGGGGCTTTCCAAGAGTCGCTCCTTTGCTGAAACCTAAGTTAGTATGGTGCCCAATATACCTTGAAACTTTAAGATAGGAACCTCGAGCACGTGAAATCCGCTGCTCTCCACTTCTGATCGGTTAAAGATATCTACAATAACTGAGGACTCCGTCAGGCCTACTTATCCAGTAGGCGATAAACGTGGTTAATCTACTCCAAGAAAGATTTTCTTCCCAATAGCAAGGCTTCTCACTCCGTTTTTGCAGCGAGGGCCGCACTGCATGGGCCTGTTTGTTTCTTAAGGTTAAACGTGTACGAGGCTAGTGTAAAATCTCGCGGGTCAGCTCGTTAAGCTGCATTTAATGATCCCGCATACGACTGTCTTTCTTAATAGTTATCCTTATGTCCCTTCAAATCGACTCAACTGGAAAGAACAAACCAAGTCTCAGACTAAGAATTCAGTCCTGTCACCCACCTCCTCCTGTAAGACATCTATCGTCTTCTTCGGTCCTTTTAACCCTCTTATTAATTATTAATTACAGTTTCTAGATTCCGTATTCCTTATTCCGGATTCCGGATTCTATATTTTAGGTAAACCCCTGGAAAACAATGTCTGCCGCTAACGAACGCCTTGTCAGTCAACGAAGACCAACTGAAGCGTTTTGCAAAACTGATAGTTATCGTTATTAACATCGTAGGAAAAAGGTAAACAATGTTTACTTCCTCGCTGGCGAAGAAATCTAGAAACATTGTTCTGAGATATCAAATAACCTTCAAAATCCATCAAATGTTGTGGCGAGAAACATGATCGAATGAAAAGATCGCAATCATTCTGGTTGCCTAGCACGTGACATAGATCTGCGACCGAAAAGCTCTACAGCTTTCAATGAACATTTCGTTCCACAATTTAAAACCTCTTTCGAAGTACTCCGCAAGAGTTGTAGTTGACTTTCAAAGAAAATAAATGCGTTTTGATTTTGTCGAAGTCTTTCATTAGAAGTTAAAAAGTTTCGTTTCATAGTACTTCAATCGGTGGATGAGGGCTCTTCGATATCTCAGAGCAATATTTCTAGATTTTTTTCGCCAGCGTGGAAGTGAACATTGTTTACCTTTTTCCTACGATGTTAATAACGATAACTATCACTCTTGCAAAACGCTTCAGTTGGTCTTCCTTGACTGACAACTCCTTCGTCTGGCATGTTGATTTGGCGGCAGACATTGTTTTCCAGAAGCCTGGATACTACTTGTGGTATCGATTTGCGATAATCTAATCGATAAGGAGTTTTATTTTTGCGGCGCGCCGAGTTGACAAGTCCTATTTGTGTGAACCAAGTCAAATATTTGAAACAAGTTTTCTATGTGTGCTTCAAGTTGTATAAATATTCAAAAGAAGTTTTATATATTTTCAAGGTGTTGTGTTTATTTGGAAACAAGTTGGATATTTCTACATCGAGTTATATCTATATGGAACAAGTATTATATTTTTAAGAAGAAGTCTTATATAATTATATCAAGAAGTATTTTTGTCCGTTTTGGCGCGTCATAGTTTTAGTATAATTTTCAAAGATACCAAAGATCAATAAGAAAAAGTGAAAAACAACTCACACAGTTAAGGTAAAATAGATGATTAAATGATGACAAAGTTCAAAGTTACCTCTACTCCAGAATAAAGTAAACAGGAAACTGATACAGAACCGACGCTGTCAGTTATGTACCTCGTTTTAGTTGCGTAATTCTTGCCTGCCGCAAAAATGTTTGTAGCAATCGATGGGTTTTGGCAGGGATCCATATTCGCAGTCGTCCGGTCGTCCGAGACGACCAATAAGTCATACGGACGAGTAAAATAACTCCAAAACTCGTCCTTTGGACGAGTAACGTTTCAACTCCATCTCAACATTTTCCCTAAATTTTCATGATATTATCAAGTACAGTCCTGATCACTTCTCGTCCATTTGGAACTTTCAGAAAACAAAGAATATAACATGCAAATTTCGTTTGCATTGGGCGCCATCTATTTTCTTTGAAACAATTGCAGCCTCAATTTTATTGTAGTTAGCCTACGTGGCAGGCGCTAGAAATGGACAGGGAATGGGAAAACGGGCACACGCTCGAAGCGACGGGTAGTTAGTTGGTAAAACGCAAAACACGACAATTGATCGCAATCACCATGTATAGCAACATTTGGACGGTGTTTCGCCACCTCCAGTGAAGAAAAAAAGTGAAGCTGTTGCTTCTGAAAAGAAGCCAGATCGAGATATGAACAGGAAGAATGCATGCATTCTTTCTTGCTTCTTCCGCCCCTTGTGGCAAATGGTGAGACCCTGGCTGGCGTTTGTGCACAGTGCTTCAGCATGCACCAAGTCCACATTGCAAACACTTCCAACTGGGGCACATAACGATTCACAAGACCACCGCAAAACATTGTTTCAAGTGAAAAAGAAATATATGAGTCGGTACTGCACGACGGAAATAAAAAAGGCAAACGTTCCAGTTACACATAATTTTCCTTTTATAGAGCTTCATTTTAGTGAGGGCAAGCAAAATTTGGCCAGGGCAAGTACATCATCTGGCATGCTTGCCCGGCTGACGACGTTGATAAAAAAGGAATATGGATCCCTGGTTTTGGTCGAAAAGAAGCAGCGCCCGTAATTTCTATTAATTAGTGTTTTTCTGAAACTTTTCTTGACAAGGTTTAGTTATTATGCATCAATCAGCGGCTTCCCCCTGGGGTCCAAATGCCCACTCAAACCTCATCAAATTCCCCTGGGTATCTGACAAATCCCCTGCCCCTTGGTGCAACAATAAGGAGCAGTGCAAAAACCAGCTATTTGCTTTGTTTAGACCCTCATTACAAGTATGTTGTATATCAGTGCATTTGGCTCCATATTTGTATTGTATATATTTTTAACTTTTTTTTACGGTTTTGAGGGCCGTTATGTAAACTACTGGGTTACCGGTAATAATGTGTATTTTACCCTCGGTAAACAAAGTTTCTTTCTTCTTTTCTTTTCTTTCTAAAAATGGAGAAAAGACGTATGGTTTTGAGCGCTGTGAGTCCCTGAACAGCTTTCTTCTTATTTCTGTCTGAGCTCCAAGCGTTGTAAACAGGCTTGTCGATGAAACTTGGTTATATTCAAGCCCTAAATCTCGTGCGACAAGGGCGCGAAGTGAACACCTCGAACAACATCCGGGAATCGATGATAGGGTATACCGCTGATCAGCAAATCCCAGGGTCTGCCCCCTGGGGTGCAATCTCTATGAACAAAAGTGATATTTTCCCCCATACCCTCGGGACAATCTCGACAAATGCTCCTGGGTTCCCGTGGGCGACCCTTGGGTGGGTCCCAGGGGGAAGCCGCTGATTGATGTATTAGTGTCTCGCAAACTATTTGTGTCCATTATTTTCTTTCTAAACCTCTCGAGTCTCGAGTATCATTTGACAGCAACAATATTGAGAGAAACTAAATATTGTAAACGTGCAATGGAATCCTCAATTCACCACTGGCCGCGGTAAACATAATGATAACATCAAACGTTAATGTTCCCACAACCCATATAGATCGAACAAAACAAGATATGTGCGAGTAAAGGGGTAGGGGATGAAGAAGTCGAGTTAGCCCAAATTCTTGCTTTGCCCAAAAAGATAAATAATTCTGGCCCAACCTAAAGGCTGTGTATTAAGAAGGTTAATGTTTAAGAATAAACATCTGTAAAGGGCGATCTTCAATATTATCAAACGAATTATAGTTTTCTTTTTTCTAGTTTAAGTACATGATAGAAGTCAAAAGATCACTGCTTAACGGCAAGACGTCCGTAACTGAGCATGTTTGCAAAGGCTCATATGCAACTGAGGTTGTTTGTTCTCTTTTCCCTTGAGTTTTGAATGGAACGTTACGGGGAACCTGAGTTACTTGTGCGTTCTCACTTGAATATTATTGGTTCGGACTTTCCCAATGTTTTCGAAATTAGCGACAGTGTTTTCGAGAAAACGTGCATTTTTATGCAAAGCCATTTGTTACTGCTGCATTTAAAAGGCTTTCGGAAAGTCATCGTCGCAAATTTACTCCGCAGTACCTGCTGAGAACAAAAAAAAGTTACGAGATGAACCTGTAACAAAACCACGCTAAAATTACTATCGTATTCAATACGATATGCTCGTTTGATTCCGGGCAAAAGAAGGCGATTATTCGACAGCCATCATTTTAATTTTCTTTACGGCTTAAAAAGATTATGATAATCTTTTTAAGCCGTAAAGGAAATTAAATGATGGCTGTCGAATAATCGCCTTCTCTTCCCCGTGAATCAAACGAGCATATGACTAGATTAAATACAAATGGATGCAGTTATCCGTTTCGAATGTTTTTCGTAAAGCGTCGAATTGTTCCTTTGCTGCCATTAACTGATACAAATTTGTCGCTTTTTGGTGGCCTTTTCGGCCTTTTTCTTCTTTTCTTTTGTCGCTAGTCTTACAACACACCTTGAATCAAACGACTGATTCGGAATGAAGCGTGAACATAGATTACAGCTTAACGTGAGGTGGAATATTGTTTAAAGAACGAGTTACTTACTACTGTCATTTCACAGAGGTTGAATATTCAAAAATCTACAAGCTAAAAAGGTCTATTGCTTGTAACACTCGACAAAAGCGTCACTAATTTCACGACCACATCTCACCCAACCTACTCCCCTTCCTGTCAACATTGAAGGGGAAGGAGGGGAAATAGGGAGCTAGCGTTTCAAGAATTGTGTCCGAGATTGTAGTCTCAGATGTTAGTAACTAACAAGAAAGCTATATTCTGGTCAGGGGGATTAAAGTCAAAAGACATCCAGTAATACACGAGTTGAAAACTACGCCTGTCTAAACGAATTGTTAACTCTTTTTGAAACGTTTCTTAGTCGGTCTTCTGACGTACCAGCCAACCAATACCTCCATCGTGAGATGAGTGGATGGCGCGGGAGGAGCGGTTAGAACCTGTTTATTCCTTTGTTATTACCACAAGTTTTCTTGTGAGAATTTGAAACAGCATTTACAAAGGAATTGATTTGTTTGAATTGTCCGCTTAATATTGCTAAAGAGGTTGTCATAGATGACCATTTAAGACTGGTTTCTCAGCAGATGTCATTCATCGATGAAAAGTTACTGAGTGAAAAATCTGACTGTGATGTGTGCAAGCCCTGACTCCGTTGACGGCAATATTTTCCTCTTTACGACATTTTTAAATTCATGATCAGTAAGAGCAATTAACAAGTTAAGTGTGTATTTTGTTGACAAAGATCTCAAAATTTCTTTTGCTCTGATGCCAAATTACACATAAAGTTCGTTATCGAAAAGATACTAACATATTTGGCCATGCAAAAACGTTTTCTTTTGTTCTTCTTTGGGGAATTGTGGATTGTAGGAGGAAAGTCGGTTGGAAGAGGTGTATAACCATTTTTTCTACATTTGAAAGTTAATCAACAACAACAACAACAAAAAATAATAAATAAAAATAATAATAATAATAATGTGAATGATATATGAAATGAATCATATATGAACTGCGGAAATGAAATCAAATGAAGAATGATCCTCGCGCAGTTGTGAACGAATTTATGCAATTGCGAAAAGAAGCCTGAAAAAAAAAATTCAGGACTTCAACGGGGTTCGAACCGTGACCTCGCGATTACCGGTGCGATGCTCTAACCAAACTGAGCTATGAGCCACTGACGTTGGGAGCAGGTCAATTATGGTTCATATTTCCGCGTGAAAGAAATGAGTGTGAATATATATGAAATGAATCATATATGAACTGGCGAAAATGAAATAAATGAAGAATGATCCTCGCAGTTGTGAACGCAATTTATGCAATTGCGAAAAGAAGCCTGAAAAAATTCAGGACTTCAACGGGGTTCGAACCCGTGACTCGCGATTACCGGTTGCGATGCTCTAAACAAACTGAGCTATGAAGCCACTGACGTTGGGAGAGGTCAATTATGGGTTCATATGTTCCCGTGAAAGAAAAATGAGTGTGAATGATATGATGAAATGAATCATATATGAACTGCGGAAATGAAATCAAATGAAGAATTGATCCTCGCAGTTGTGAACGCAATTTATGCAATTGCGAAAAGAAGCCTGAAAAAATTCAGGACTTTCAACGGGGTTCGAACCCTGACCTCGCGATTACCGGTGCGATGCTCAACAACAACTAAGGCTATGAAGCCACTGACGTTGGGAGCAGGTCAATTATGGGTTCATATGTTCCCGTGAAAGAAATGAGTGTGAATGATATATGAAATGAATTCATATATGAACTGCGAAATGAAATCAAATGAGAATGATCCTCGCAGTTGTACGCAATTTATGCAATTGCGAAAAGAAGCCTGAAAAAAAAATTCAGGACTTCAACTTCAATTTTTTTTCAGGCTTCTTTTCGCAATTGCATAAAATTGCGTTTCACAACTGCGAGGATCATTCTTCATTTGATTCATTTCCGCAGTTCATATATGATTCATTTCATATATCATTCACACTCATTTCTTTCACGGAAATATGAACCCATAATGACCTGCTCCCAACGTCAGTGCTCATAGCTCAGTTGGTTAGAGCATCGCACCGGTAATCGCGAGGTCACGGGTTCGAACCCCGTTGAAGTCCTGAATTTTTTCAGGCTTCTTTTCGCAATTGCATAAATTGCGTTCACAACTGCGAGGATCATTCTTCATTTGAATAATAATAATGTAACTTGAAAACACGCGCAACCTTTTGTTATAAATTCTGTTAACAACCAAATGGTTAAAGCATAACTTTAATAAATATTAAAATAACTAACAATAACAGAAACTGTAATAGTAACAAATTGTTGAAAGTTCAGTACTTTCAAAAGAATTCTTCATTTTATATACCGTAGCTGTAAACAAGTATACATGTACGGTACGTTTGAATGTTTCATGCGTTTATCTATTCGATGTCGATGACTTCAGTGTCACTTGCGTCAATTAATTATCAAGCTATCTGGTGCGCATCCTCGACGTCGGATTCTGTGATCCCGTCGAAAGGATCCTTGTCGCGTGAATTGCTCATGCGCTTTTGAACAACCTTGAGCCGTTGAAGACCTGCACGGCAGAGCTGATTTTCCTTGAAGCAGTGAATGTGTCCGTCCTCTGATCCATCCACTGCAACGGTTAGCGCGCAGCTCTTTGAATGAATTGAAAAATCATTGTTTTGTCCAAACCCATCCCACGCCGCAAGGATCTACTCAACTATCTCTCTCAGGGCTGGAGCACGCATGTTTGCCGCTGCAGTTTTGTAATGCATTTTTACGTACGGTATATCGGCTATTAAAGGAGGATGAACCACGTTTGATACGTATTCTGAAGCGCTGTAATATTAAACAGGCGCTTATTAGAAATAGCGGCGCTTATAAGAATGGGGCGCTTATTAAAAGGGGCTTTATTGGAATAGGGGCGCTTATTGACAAAAACACATTCGAAGAGGGGCGCTTATTCGGAAGGGGGCGCTTATTGGAAGGAGGGCGCTAAATCGAATCATTACGGTACTTCAATACTTAATGCGTGCAAATATCCTGAAATCAATGTAGAAGAACTGTCACCCTCCAGTTCACTATCTATTTACCATAACTTATACCGATAGGCACCTTGTGAACCGAATGGTTTTCTTTTTTTTGGCGAGCACTGAATTAAAAGCCAATTTTTTGTAAATTTGTTAGCTGTTTTTTCGTTGTTGATTCACATTTGCGTCGGTAAGCGAAATGCGAGTTGAAATTGGATGCCACCAAATTCTAGCCAAGAATCACAACCTGTTATTAAGATTGAAATGTTGTGGATCTAAACTAACTTCTTAGCAGACGCCCCGAGTAAAGAGCAACTTATTTTTCTAAGCCTCCTATCAGTCGAATGGTATAATGCTACTATTACTCTGCGTATTATCTGATGTTATTAATTTGCATCTAATTACCTTTGCTTTCATTGAAATGTTTTCGAACCATTTTGAGTTCATTTATTCATTTGAAACCATCCTCGTGGCTCTCACCGGTTTCCAGCGCTTTCGATGGATCATTACTACCAATCTTTATGTGTTGTTACCTTCATAATGGTATCAAACAAATAAACAAGATAGTTATTAATTTTTTCCACTTAACTTGTTTAAAAATACGTATATAATGATCATATCTTTATATGATTTCATATATTCATCTCTACCATAACTTGTTAAGGTAGCTATGAATCGCTGCTAAGAATTTTTGTTAATTTGCAAAACGTTGTATCTCAATACGCTTCAAAACGTTGTATCTCAATACGCTTATATAGCTTTTCTACAGTGAGCTCGTGTTTTAGTTTTTGTGGCTTAAAGCTAGAATTATTGGTATTTTCTCAAGGCTCTAGTGGACGTATTAAGTGGAAAATTTTTTCATAACTTCACTTGTTCACCAACGATTGGCATGTAATCGCCAAGGGTTGGACGGTTCTTAGTTTCTTAGGTAACTCAAGTAATAAAGAGTCGTTTGACCTAAAGAGAGTATCTGGATTGCTTTTTAATGCTAATTTAAATCAATCAGATAATTAGAGAGTAGACCATATAAACATTTAAATGTCAAAAGCAGAATCTTAATCTTTATACGGTAACTAATCGGGAGCCAATGAAGGTGAAAAAGCAACGGTGTAACATAACAGAATCTTGGTGTTCCTGTGACCAACCGAGCTGCGATATAAACATTTAAATGTCAAAAGCAGAATCTTAATCTTTATACGGTAACTAATCGGGAGCCAATGAAGGTGAAAAAGCAACGGTGTAACATAACAGAATCTTGGTGTTCCTGTGACCAACCGAGCTGCGGCATTCTGTATCCGTTGGAGTTTCATGATATGTGAATTCGGGAGGCCATATAAAAGGCTGTTTGCAATAATTTATGCTACTGGTTATAAAAGCTTGAACTAATGATTCGGTGACTGGACGACCTAAATATTTCCTAATTTACGTATGTTACAAAAGATAATAGAAAGCAGATGAGCAAGCTCTGTTATATGACTTAGCATACTCATTTTCGAATCAAGCCAGGTTCCTAAGTTTCGAACTTCACATGATAGAGCAATTTGGGAGTCGCCAACCGATAAAATACTGACGTTAATGACTTTCTGAAGTTGTTATCGCGTTCCAATCAGAAGACATTCTGTCTTATCCGAATTCAGTTTTAACTTATCCGTATGCATCCACTGACTGATATCAGCAATACATGATTCCATGGCAGTTAAGGTAGCGGTTTCCCTCCAAATCATTTCCTGGTCTAAACGCGATGTACAGAGTACTTCACATGATTTGGAGAGTCATGAAAAAGTCTAACTCCTACTTCAGACGAACCTTTCTAATTTTGGCGGCAGTCATGATGAGCTGGTTCTTTACCTTTTGACTGAGCAGTTTCAGAGATACGACAGAATTTTATCAGCACAAGAGTAGTCCAGGACTTTTTTGGTTTTGGAGCCCTTGATTGATAGGTAGATAGATAGATAATAATGGCCCTCCTACAATAAAAGTAATAAAAATATCGATTAATTAATTAACTACCTATTATAATCTACCAACTAAACTTACATAATGAACTACTAGTAATACAGTATTGATTAGTTGACTGCTAATGAAACTAAAAAGGTTTTACAAATTTTAAATGATCAAGAAAGGAATTCCTACTACTGGTAAGTTTAAATAAGTAATTTTTAAAATTAGTATGGAAGAGTGACTCAAGTTTGGGATCAAGAGCGTTCCACAAACGGCAAGCGCTCGAGTGAAACGTTCTGAGGCCAGAATTCCTTTTACAAGCTGGTGTTGTTATATTGTTATTGGAAGCGGATCTCGTGTTATAATTATGGGTGTTACTTATATGTTCAATATATTTATTAAAATAAGCCGGGCAATGTCCTTGATTTATTTTATAAAGCATATAACGCTTTCTAATACGTATATCGTCTATAGGCAACCAATCTCATTTGTTAAGAAGCTTGACTGAGTTTCGTGAGTATCAGCATCTAAATTAGCCTAGCACAATCGTTTCTGTAGTCGTAAAACTCTTTGAAGATTACCAAAGGTACATTTACCCCAGACCGTACAACATACTCTAGTGTTGGCTTGATGAGGGCATTATATAACATTTTCTTGCAAGCGAAGGTTAAATAGACCTTTGCTCTTTTAAGACATATTCTACAGTTTAATTTTTTAATCAGATAGTCAATGTGTAAGTTCCATGAAAGGTTTGAGTCAATGACAACTGAACCAACTAGCAGGTTGATTGCTCTTTGTTTTGTCATCGAATCGTTGGTCCTCTCACGTTTTAACCATTGCATATCATATAGAATAGCGAGATGTGCTGCACAATTAGTATCAGGGGTCTTCCCATAAGAATTTTAATATTAAATTTCATTTTCCATAGCCATTCTGCAGGAATTAGTAGCAACCTCCTCAATAGCAACAGCAATTTCACTCTCGCGTCTATTGAACGGGCTCCGAATTAACATGGGGACACTTAATGTGGTGGAAAAGCTGTTGACATGTGTATATCCTATACCGCTGTCAGTGGCGACCAAGATCGACTTGCGTATTAATTTTATAGGCGCCAGAAACTCTTTTGCACTTGTGGAGCTGTATGGAAGAAAAAAAATCATTTTTGCTGTCACATTTATGGTATGCGACAGAAATAAACTTGCGCATCCCTCTTTATTTCTGTGTCTGCGTAAGTAATACAAAGGGCCCTTGAAGAATGATAGGACCGAAAAATAAATTATTCACCTTTTCAAACCATTTTTGAAAAGTTTGCTAGAGGCAATTTAATACTATTGTATAAAGCATGTTGGCATGTTTCACCAGATTTGCAGTGCTGAAGTGCTCACATGATTTTAAAGAGAAAGTTAAAAGAAACCCAGATCAGTAATTCTGTATCCAGACAGTTCTTGGCTTGATGTCACTGACTGAATCAGGAAGCTGGTGAAATAAAGTTTTCTCGTCCCTTTGAAGTGTTTATTTACACATAACCAAAGAAGGGCTGCAAATAATTTGCCCAATTCCCACAGTTTGCGGTGACCATTTCTCCATCAGCATGGTTGGTTTTTGTGAAGAATGCGCGTTCAGCCGATGTGTTGTTCTCCTTGTTTTCGTTTTGGGGAAAATAAACGGCGTTTGTAAAGTTCAGCCCTGACTTCTTCAGTCTTTGCCTTGCGCTTCGAGGCTTTCACCGTCCGCGTGGAATAAAATGATGTTTTTTGCCGCTGTGACTGTGGAGTTTGTTCGCTGTTCTCGTCCGTGCTCCACAGTACGCGGTTCTTGAAAGCAAAGTCGAAGGCAGGATAGTGGAGACTGAAAACGAAATAATTATTGCGGCTCTCTTTGGCAACAGTTTATAGTCACGCTGTCAGTTCGACGCGACTCGGAACGTTATTGGTACATTGTAATTTTCAAGCTTATTTTCACACTTTCTTTTCAAAACGTAAACACAGTGAACGCATCTTAAATACCTCATTTTCCATTTCGTGGTTTCAGTAGCCGACAAAAAACAGACAGAATTTTTTTTCCGCCATGTTTGTCTATCTAATTTAAAACCCGCGCCATCACGCTAATTACCGCTAACCGCGCGGAAAACTGTGTCACCTTAAGTGACTTAAAATCCCCATCGGTTTTTTAACGACACGGTTTTGTCTTCAGTCGTGAACGGAATTGAACGGATATCTTTAAACTTGATTTCCGGGGCTAGGATGAGTTCTAGTGTACAGAGAAAATCAGAGGCGTGCGAAATGGGTTTTTATTAATTCTCAATCAGGGCCCCTGATTACTGGAGCCAGGATGAGTTCTAGTCTACGAAGAATTAAAAGAGGCGTGCGTGTTTTTGTAAAATCTTAATCAGAGCCCATTTGTTCGAAAGCCGAGAACTTAATTCAGGGTTAGCGTAAACGTTATTTTTTTTTTCTCTTTTCACTTTTGGATAAAAGTTTCTTTTGCTGATTTTTGCTTTTCAGGATTTACGTCTCCTGATATAAAATTTTGCAGAACATCATTGTAGTTACTGTTCAATCATGAGTTGGTTAATCGGTTTTCGAACAGTAATGTGGCTTTTATTAGTTGGTGCGCTTTACTAAATAAAGAAGCTTTGGATGTGAAAATGTTGGCCTTTCTAACACCATGTTAACTGATTGATTGTTCGTAGGTACCTCAAAAACAACGAGCTGAAGGACATGCCTCAAGGAATCTTTTGATCAGAATACTAACCTGGTATGGCTGTAAGTGCAACTCTTATTCTTTTGTGTTATAATTCAGCACTGTTCCTAAATTGACTTTTAAGTAAGAGACGATGGAGACGGATGTGAACTTGAATAGTTTTCAATGAAATGTTATCAGTATCCAAAAAACACTATCTAGAAATAAAAACTGGCCTTTACTGTGAACTAAAGATTTCATTAGATAATAAAAGTAAGTTACGCATTTTTATCACGTGACCGTCTTGTAACTGCTTTAACATTGCTATTATAAAAATATTTACCCTTCGGAAAACAACAGGCACCATTCTAGCTGTTGTGGGTTGTTATTTATAGTTCGCGCTGCGCAGAAACACCAGAAGTGCCTTTTGCGGATGAAACGACGACGAAAATGAAGCCCATTTTAAACCTAGGGCTTTTTACTAGCCCGAGTAATGAGTGACTATACCAGTGTGATTTTTTTGTGTCCGCAAGGTGATGCAGAATGTGGCGATAACTCGACTTTCTTTTTATACACGACTGCGTCTTTATCCTTGGCATTTTTCCCACTCTGGTTGCCAGATGGTAACATTTTAACCGCACTTGACAGTCGAAAAGTTCTTTAAACATGGAATCCTCTAATCCAGGAGGAAATTTTCAGATAAATTACCGAAAAGTTTCTTTAGTCTCAACTCATTACAGACATTTACCGTCAAGAAATTAAGCAACATTTTGTTTCCGTAAAAATGTCTGCTTTAGCCTTTGTATCGATAAAAATATCAGTCCGCGACTTTTTAATTTCTGCCAGCCCTCTTATTACGGACACCTGGGATAATGCGGACACTTTGTCATTTCACCCCTTGGTGTCCGTATTAACAGGTTCCACTGTATAACCGCTTAAAAGTCTGAACGACTGATATGCTGAGAGAAGTGTCTATACGAATGTTTGCAAGTTCAACAGCGAGAAGAATACTTTTAACATGACCAAACTGAACTCCATATGTTTTGAATTAGACTGCCGTGTTTCCCCCTCACGGCTCCATATTAATCTAATTTTGAGTGGTACTTTGAATAACTCAAGTACGGGATATCATACACCTCCGGTAGTTTACTTACTATTTTTCCTCAATATCTCAATTCTGGACTTTAGTTTTGAATGATAACCGATTTTAGTTTTTTTTTCCTCAATATCTCAATTTCTGGACTTTAGTTTTGAATGATAACCGATTTTAGTTTTTACTTGCGTGAAGTGATACTGACCGCAAATACCTTACTCTCTTTCTTAATGTTTCAAATGACGTATTTGTAAACAGATTATTTTTTCTCCACACATTTCACCGAGACACCAACGTCTATGCGAAAAAATCGTGCATCGTTTGATAAGCGTTTCCTTTCTCAAACACTTAGCAGAAATATTCATCGAAGCGAAAGCAAGTGTGCTTAGTTTTTGCAATAAATAACCTATTTTAAACTCATTAGCTATGCTGAACCTCAGTGGTCTAGAGGTCATTGTTACTGTCCCTAATGTAAACAACCCGGGTTCAACTTCTACTAGTGGCACCTATGGCGCGGCTTTTTCTTCTTCTTTTATAAATCATTTTTACAAGTGTTATTATTATTGGTCTCGATGGTTGAGCTGTAAAGCAATTTTGTAATTTTAAAGGGAGATGCGGTTGATCTGATAAGGGGTCTACGGATTTACACTGCAAAGAAATAGACTCAAACACAAGCTAAGCGCAATGCGTCTGATATAAAGAAAGACAGACTTCTCTTCTATTCTTTGTTTAGCACTAAATTAGGGATACAATACTGTTTTTTGCAAGCCCAGTTTAGGCTAATTGTAGCCTCTTTTTTTATTTCAAAGTCTACTCTCTACCAACCGAGATCGGTTGATATACATGTGTGAAAGTAAAAGCACCACAGTACAAGTATCAAATACTGAAATTGACAGTGCGCAGATAACCAGTGTCCGTAAGGCGTTTGTCACTCGGGACACAGACAACTTGTTTGTTGTCCGTATTGACCGATGTCCGTATTAAGCTTGTTAATTTTATAGAAAAATATGTGAGATTTTCGTCGGACAAACGAGACTATAAGTAATATCCAAGCGTCCGTATCAAGCGAGTGTCCTTGGAGCGGGGCTCCTTTGTAATAAGGTAAAATTCCAATCCAAGTAAAAAAACTTAGGAGAAAAAATAGCCAGAGAAACCCAGGGACCAGACAATCAGTTATAACCACCAAGTGAGTGTTCGCAATACTAACAGGAATTGTTTTACTGAGTAAGGGGGTGATTACATGGCGAATTTCAGCCCGGTGGAGCGGGCTGAAATACTGTTGCGATTACATTACAAATTTCAGCCCGGGATGAAATCTTGCAGCCGTCTTGTTGCCTAGAAAACATCTTCACTGCTCATGCTCACGTTGCCTTTTCAACCCGGGCTGAAATTCCATTTTGATTACATGGACTTTTTGCGGATTTTTCAGCCCGTTTTGCCCGGGCTTAAAATCTTAGCCCGGTTTCACAATCGGGCTAGGATTTTCAGCCTGGGCTAAAACCTTCTCCATGTAATCGCCACTTTCATTTCAAGAGGGTTCTTTCAGAAACAGGGCTGAAATCTCAGCTCAGGCTGAAATTCGCCATGTAATCACCACCTAACCATAGTAAGCGAATAATTAAACCACATATCAAGATGGCGTATAACGGTTCAACGGCTTTCAGTAGGCCTTATTCAAGAAGCCCACTCTCTTTTGAACCTGCGTAAGTAGAAATGGCAAAGGAATCATGTCATTTGTACTATCATGGATAATGCACATGTCATCAGCTTCTCCCGTGGGGTCGATCCCCGGTCCTACTAGGGAGATATTGTGGGGAATACTAGGAGATGAATGGGATTCATTGCCCGAGGGTAGGGGAAAATCAAAGATTAGGGGGTTGGGGAATTCACAAGTTTTAAAAGGATGTCACGGGATTTTCAGGTGAGAGACACCTTACCCAGGGGACTTTGTCTTGAGAGGTTCCCCGACCCCTCGGGGAAATTCCTCAAGTTTGCTTGACTGATTTTACAATCCCCCTGGTTGGCCCGGGGTCGACTCCACGGGGGAAGACCCCACGGGGAAGTCGATGACATGTGCATAAAAATGTTGCTGTTCTATTAAGTTAACTAACAGGCTGTCTATGTATAAACCACCCACTCAAATTCGCATCAAAAATAATTTTCGCCTGATACTCTGGTAACTGAAAGACGTAGAATTAGAATAAAAACAGAATTGTTCGAATCGAAACGGTTTTTCGGTGGAGTTAGGAACCATAAAATATTTCGCCTGATCAGCGCCTATCGCAACATTTACGAAAAGTATAAATTGGCATTTTCGTTGCGCTGTGAAATATTGGATTCGTATCATCCAGTAATGAATCTTACGTCAATTCACTTATTAACGTTTGCATTTTTGCGAGAAACTAACAGATTTTCTGTTGATTTACGTTTCAAGACGAAGTCAAGCATATTACTTACACTATTAATCGCTGTCCAAACGATTGGCCTGAAATGGCCTTGCTTCAAGGGCTAGTTTTGAAAGTTTGGGACCTCGTTGAACACTCTAGTCTACATAGCCGAAAAGTATAGTCTTCCTCGGCGAAAATATGCAAAAACCCTTGTGCATTTTTCAGTATTTCTAAAGTTATGGCCGTTTGTAACAACACATGTACGAGCAGTTGCGACTTTGACGCCTACAACAAAATCGACATATCTCGGGCAGATTTTATCATAAGTACAGCTTACCTGCTTCGCAAATTGGGTTTATTTCCACCTTTAGCCATTTCTCAAGATTTTCAACCACTGGATCGAACGGCAGTTGCCAGTATTAAAATAGGTGGTTATTGCTCTGAGTTTCTTGTCAGCGAACCTGAATCTCGATTCCACTGCCACATTTTGTGGTAAATATTCCATCGAAACATCTTTTAGAGCTGAGTTTCTTTGCGAATCAGTCAATGAACTATCCAAATCTTCGTATTAAGGCTTAGATATTTCGAAGAAACTGTCGGGCACACTTTACATCGTTGGAACACCAAAGGTTTACTGAAACGAGGCAATCCAGAATTCAGAACCCAAAAATGAAATCCAGGAATCCAGAGTCTAGAACCTGAAGAAAGGAAATCAGAAAGAGCTCACATAAAGGAGAATATTTGAAACCAAATTAATGTTCTTGATATTGAAAATTGGCGCCAAAATGTTCCTGTTTATTTTTTGTATATATGACTAAAGGGGTTAGTTTCTGATGGATCTGTAGTGCTGCGTCGGTGTGGGAGTGAGACACGAAAATTTGGTTTATCAACGGAGTTGACAGTGTAAATTGACCACCGTAAAGGGATTCAAAAAGCTGACATTTCGAGCGTTATTCGCTCGAAACGTCACTGAGCTTTTTGAATCCCTTTACGGTGGTCAGTTTTCATCATCTCCGTTGAAAACCAAATTTTTTATGTTTTGTTATAGCCGGTGTTATGTTACATCTTGTATGAAACACGTAACTTTGTTTATTGTTTATCGTTTTCGATTTTCCTCCTCTAAGAGCAAAAGCACTAGACACTTGAGGCTTAGTCACGTGCACGTATAATAAATATGGAGAGTAGGTGGCTTGACGTATCAGTACAAAGCAAAAGCACTAGACACTTGAGGCTTAGTCACGTGCACGGTATAATGAATATGGAGAGTAGGTGGCTTGACGTATCAGTACAAAAATTACAGTTTGTGGCAATGTCAAGAGAAAAACGAAAGCGTGCAACAATGTGTGCAATGTCACTGCGTGTCTTTATTGACAGAGTTAAAGCAAAATTATATTGAAAATGCTGACCAACTGAAGACGAGTTTCGCCATTGGTAGACGCCCAATTAGTGCCCCATGTATATACAGGCATTGCACTAAATGGAGAATATATTCAGTATATTGTCTCATTTGTTAATACCCTTAGAGAATAGAATTCTAGTTTCATTATCTACCAGCGGATACAAATGGGACATCGCTTAAAGACATGCTAGTTAAAGCAAAAACTGTAAAGTGCTACTATGATGAAATCCACATCTTTCCTATCTAAACCGTTTTAAAATATAAACAACTAGTCTGTACTAGAAGAAGAATGCTGTTTACTATTTTCAAATATATCTTTTTGTTCCAGAGTTATTCAAGTTTTTACAATATGCAAATTAGCAAAGTGTTGACGTCACATACTCAACCGATTTTCGATCAAATATGACGAAAAAGGATATCTCAACCAATTTGTATCAAAAATGCTTGATTCTTTTCAGTAACAGTCTACTAGATGTGTTTCACAATATGAGCTTACCAGTATTGTTACTATGGCAACATACTTTGTTCCAGTCCTCCCTAATATTAAGGGCTTTGCTGGCCACCTTTAGAATACTATTTGGATATTTTCCAATGGTGCCTCATTTTCATGATCTAGCAAGCATGTAAATATATGTCAGGTATAGAGGTCCCGACCTTCGAGCTGAAAATCACTAAATTATTGAAATCAGGTCAGTTGGGGGGACTGGAAAAGAATGAGTTGCCATGGGAACCGAACTTTTTACAGCCGTAGGTGTGTTGCCTTTAGAACTATCAGCCTATCAAGTTTCAATGGTCTCTGCTGAAAATTTACCAAGCTAGCTCTATTTATATACTTGCCGATGATGTTATAGTGGGTTGATACTATGACGTTATAAGTGATCTCATTTGCATATTTTACACATTTTTTTAAACTTAAATATCTCCGGAACCAATGCAGATAATTACAAACGAAAAAAGGGTGTTTTTAATCATTCCTGAAATTCTATGTGATCAACTTAAAAAATCAAGAGGTAAAAATTTGATCATAGTAGCACTATAAAGGCTTTCGGAAACACATTGTAAACACAACAGAAGTCACGTTGGTCTGTCAATTCCTTCTTTTACGTGCATGAAAATTAAAAACAAAACGATTTGCACCGAAAGTTGTCTTTGCTCTGGAAGTCAATTCAAACATCCGAATTAAACCAAGAAATGTTATAGTCTGCGGGGTATATTTAAAAGTTAAGTGGTTAATTTACCAGACAACACTGACAATTTGCATGTCAATTTGTATAATAAAACCTGGTCAATAAAAAGGGTAAAACGTTCAAGTAACATATCCGATCAATGGTTTAGTCAGTTAAAGAATGCTGGAAACTACCCTCTGAAGGCTGGAAATACTATTTCATGGATCATATATTTCAAAATCTCCCGCGGAAACAAGCCCAGACACCCTCAGAAACTCCGAAGAGAGGTCATGTTACAAACCCGACCTGTTCAGGATTAACTCATATTCTTTTTTATTACTTCTACATTTTCAACCCGGATGCAGACACGCTACAGAATGATCCGCCCCTGGTCTCAAATAAACACTTGTTTTACATTGCTTTCCCTCGAGATTATGGGCCTGTTCTTAAACTGGGAAGCGGATTTACTCGTGAGGTTTGTAAGCGGGCCTCTGAGAAATCAGCATCACACGGGTACTCCATCTTTGAGAGATCTACATATGGAGTCATTTCTTTAAAATGTAAGCCTTGAAACCACGATTTTCTCTTTAATACAAAATCTGGATAGTTAATTGTTTGATTCACGGAGAAACCCAGCTCTGAAAAGATCGTTTCAATAGAACTAACCCCATTTATTTACATATACAAAACAAAAACATTTTGAGGCCAGTTTTCAATATCATCTTCAAAGAGATCAACCTCGTTCCCAGGGTCTATCCTCTTCCCGCTCCCTGGAGCGAGAGAGAAGAGACCCTGGTTGGGTCTGGTCACGTGTGTCTGAGACAATTGAAGACGTTAGGGAGGGGTCCTTATATCTCAATATTTTGTCGCCGTTCCTTTTGTCACAATCCAAGCGAGGCTTTCGTGTTCTCTACTCGCTGACAATTTTATGGAGTCTGCCGATCGACTGGGTTCTGGGAAAGTCATCGGTTTCAAAACAACTCTCATCCGTTGGAACTAAAAAGTTTATTTCTCTGATATCCAAAAAGCTTTCGATCACCATCGTTAGTTTAGTATCGCAAGGCCAGCATGGAGTGATGCGAAACGCAACCGCAAGTTAGTGTCTTATCTGATAAGGATAGCGTGTTCCCGACCCGGCTGAGACGGCATATGACAAAGATATAAGAATCCTAATATGCTCATGAACTCTTCATGGTTGCTGTGTAAAGTTTCGCTTTTATTCGTTAACACATTGGTTTTGACGCATCCGAATTCATGCTGTAACAAATAAACGTGGTGTGAGAAGACGTAAGTACTAAAACAAGGAATGACCTAAAACCACCTGAAACTACCTACAACCACCTGAAACCACCTACAACCACTTGAAACCACCTACAACCACCTGAAACCACCTACAACCACCTGAAACCACCTTCAGAAATCTAGAAAAACTAAAACAAAAAAAACAAAAAAAACACAAAAAACCATTCAGAATACTGTTTTTATCATTTTAGGCATTTCCGTGATCGATTTCAATGTAAATGCACACCGGTGTTGTGTCGTTGATGCCTATCAACAGTGAGCCATTTTCGAGAAATATAGGGATTGGGATATCATGTTACATTTTACTGTCCTAAAGACCAAGCGTAGAGCTCGAGGTCACATCTGGCATCACTCTTTGCTCGATCAGTCATGGCTTCGTTTCAAGATGATCCTGAATGTAAGGCATTTTAAGTACCTTATGGTGTTTGAAGTATGTTTAAGTGATGTTTTCATAAGCTAGAAGAAGTTGATCTGTTCGGATTCCCTGTGAAAGTATTTTGTGTCAAAAACTGTCAGGCATTTGTCAACCAAAGCGTTGTGATTAGGGACGTCGTTATGAAGTACGTAACAAGCATGATCACTTCATAAGTGAAAATTGCATAAGCGCTGAATGATTGCTTTGCTGATTGCTGACACAACACCCTTCATTTCCGGTGTGCATTTACATTGCAATCGATCACGGAAATGCCTTAAAATGATAAAAAACATATTCTGAATGGATTTTTCTAGATTTCTGAAGGTGGTTTCACGTGGTTGTTGTGGTTTCAAGTGGTTGTAGGTGGTTTCAGGTGGTTGTAGGTGGTTTCAAGTGGTTGTAGGTGGTTTCAAGTGGTTGTAGGTGGTTTCAGGTGGTTTAGGTCATTCCTTGTTTTAGTACTTACGATGAGAAGAATGATAATCGTTTCCTGTGAAAAGCGCCTCAGAAGATTTTCACGGTCAAAGATTTTGGATCTTCGACAGCCTCTGAAAAATATAGCTCATTTATTTTCTTCTTCTCCGAGCCGCTGCACATCGAGCAAAATATAAATTTCGAACAAACTTCAGCTGACAAAATGCTCGTTACGTTTACCACTGTGCAAATGAGCGACTGTTTTGTTTCGTAGTATGCATTATTTTGGCGTCTGTGGTGCTGCGTCGGTGAAGTTTGGCTTGCCAACGGAGAATTGATCATTTGGCCGTCTTTGACGATTTAGCTTCGTGTATGTTTTCAGCGGGGTAACATGATTTCAGAGGATGTTAGTGCTTTGTATTTTAGTTATTTTGACCTCAAAGGTCATTTCTGGGTTATCAACGCCTGTTTGTTGGAACCCGTGTTGTTTCTGTTTAGCGACTGTGGTTTTCACGTCCTTCGAGGCGTTTGGTTTGGCTCATTTCAGTTCGTCCGTTGACCGTACAGCCAGTCTTGTTATCTTAAGTTTGTAAGGATAGCGTTTTTAGCCGTGTGATTATCTTGCAATATTATATTAAATCAAATGAAAAATGATCCTCGCAGTTGTGAACGCAATTTATGCAATTGCGAAAAGAAGCCTGAAAAAAATTCAGGACTTCAACGGGGTCCTGAAATTTTTTCAGGCTTCTTTTCGCAATTGCATAAATTGCGCTCACAACTGCAAGGATCATTCTTCATTTGATTTCATTTCCGCAGTTCATATATGATTCATTTCATATATACCATTCACAATATTTATATTGCCGGGCCCGGCAGCAAGATCAAGATGTTCAGTGTTCCTATCACGGCTATCTGTCTTTCGATCCTTTCTTTAGCACTGTAGCTTCTAAAAGAGCTACACAGCAGAAATTGATCACTTAGCTTTGGTTACGGCTGTGTTTTTGTCTGTGATCGTTTCGCTCCGCTCTGTAACTGCGCGGTTCTTAGTAGTTTCCTCCTTTTGTTAATGCCAGTTTATTGGCTGTGTTTTGAGTACGCCATGAAATGACAGGCAAGACCATGGTTTCGATCCTCCCTTGTGGATCTCGTCAGTTGCCGGGAATGGCTTGATTAGAGTTGCTCTTTAGGCAACGTCGTTCTTTTATCAGGATTTATCCCACTTGACATGGTCCGTGCTTCGCGGATAACAGTGCAACAGTGCTCACACCCTTCGATGGCTTTCCGTACATTTCTGTTCTCCCCTAGGCTCAGTAGAGAAAATTTTCACACTAATCCGCCCCTCCCTCGACTTGTTTATTTGTAATCTCCCAGATTCTGGGAGACACGTGACCAGACCCAACCAGGGTCTCTTCTCTCTCGCTCCAGGGGACGGGAAGAGGAGAGACCCTGGGAACGAGGTTGCAAAGAGATTTGTTGGGGTTGGTATAGAGTTCGATCATCTTCCGAAACATTAAGAGCAATTCTCTGTAAGAATCAAACAAAGTGGGAAATGAAAAAGTTTGACCCCTCCACTCAAATTCACATGAAAGTAGACCTTCATGGGCGATGTTCAAAACTGACCATTATTGAGGTCAAAACTTAATTGTTGCCATGGTAACACCGAATGTTTGTTGATGCCTGAGAACCCAATTTTGAACTAGAAAACTGTTGTGAAAACTGCAAAATTCAAAACACTATTTCTCAAGTGCAATAAAACACTACAACTTGAGACTTATACCAAAATGTTAAACTACTACTCTAGTTTTTCTCCTCTCAAGTGCAATAAAACACTACAACTTGAGACTTATACCAAATGTTAAACTACTACTCTAGTTTTTCTCCGTGTATGTCGCTTGTTATTATGTTTATTCTGCATAGAATAAACAGTGACTTAATTACACATTGTCTCCGCCATTTAAATTTGTGAGTGAAACTAGCAGTACGTTTCTCTCACTTCCTCCAAAAGTACATCAGTTCTAGAACTATAACTACATGGATAGTTTACAACAGACATTTAAGTTACTAAAATAGTAAAACTTTCTGCGGGCGGGCTTATTTGGTTGTCAGGGCAATCAGCAAAAACAATACCAAAATCAAGCTTCTTAAATTTTGCTAAAATTAACATTCCTTCAATTCGCTAAAAAAAAAATAGAAGAAGACCGAGACAGCTGTCAGAATAAAAGAATATTGTCTGTTGATTAAACCTCTGATGAAAACAATCGTTTATGACCATGAATTTTGAAACAAACTGAGTCGAACTGGAGCTTACCTTACTGTTTAGTCCATTTCTCCGCTTTTCGACTCTCTTTCCTGTACTCCTCAATCAGACGTCACCATTCGCTCCAAACAATGAAAAAATGCATGATCTAGAGTAAATTTCAATAAGCCAATGATTTTAGCCCAATTTATGGAGCATAGATGGAAGAAAACAATTGTCTTCAAGGTTGAAGCGAGGAAGCGAAAATAACCTTATGCCATGGGAGATTAAAGGTCGGCGGTGTTTACCAGAAGACTTCTTACTTTATGTTTTGTTCAACAAGGTGTCCTTAGACGTAAGTTGTTCATGGCACATGTAATTTACATTAATTTGATCAGATTTTTGTTTAGTTTTCGACTCGATATCTTCCTCCTGGTCCATCCACAGTAGCACAAACATTCTCTGATAGAAGAAAAACAGGAAAATTTGTTCTCGAGCTCATACTATTTTTTCGCAGCAAAAATGTTATAAATAACACCGAAAAAAAACACAATTTGCCAATCAAAGTAATACACTGTATTAAAGATAAATGAAGGAATAGCTATTTTTCAATTTTATACAGCTTGCATACCTATATGCTTGCATTTCAAGACATGTCAGTGGTTGATTGAGGGGTATATCCTTCTTTCAAGTACAATTTCTTCCAGCTCCTTAGTAATATTATTAATAGCAATATAAAAATAAAAACAACAGCAACAAAAAACAGAGAAACAAACAAAAATCGGCTTTGTTCTTATCAACGAAATTTTCTTGTTATGCTAAGTGTAAAAGAACCTGCGTTAGGAAGCTAGTACATGCTCTATCAGCTACACTGTCTGCTGCAGCTTTGCAGCTGCAGCTCTCGACAATAGAAACAACACCGTTTACAAAGGGTTCCTTTCGTTGTCCTGAGATGTGCACATCGAACTCTTTGCAGATGGCTTTAAGCGTTGTCATTTTTAGCGAGGGTAATTCTTCTTTCGTCATTTGCCACAGCTGAAGACCTCCGTGCACCAGTGGATGCCCATTTCATAAGATCATTTCTTACCTCAAGTAGCATATCCTCGTTTTTATGTGCCTGATATTCTGACTCGCTGAGTTGCTTTCTTTTTGCTGCAAAGCGAGAGAAGTAAGAAGAAATTTGCGACGGTGTAAGGAACTCATCAATCGAAAACAATCACTGATTGTTAGCGTCTCGAGCTTTGCGCATCTTCTTCGCGACTTCTTCACCTGTGGTCTTCTTACTTGATTTCTATCCTAACTAAAAAACGTACTCTCAATAAAGGACTTCTCCTTTTCACTGAATCTTGCAGTCTTAGGTTTCGACTTTAACGCCCAGCCCATACTCAGCAACGGGGAATGAGGGTCACCGCTCAGACTAACACTGGAGAGCTCCTTAGTTTGGCCTTCTTCTAAATGCTGCGCATAACTTAACTTAGCTCTGTCTTGAAGGGTGACTTCTTCCAGAGACCTGATATGAATTCTGTACTCACAGTGTCTTTCGAGTGCGGAAAATCGCACGAAAGACTTTGTGCAGCCCTTCTCCGGAAAAGAAAATTTTTTTGGCAGAAGTTGATTGCTGCTGTCACTGGAATCTGAGCACTGGGATGTGCTGTCACTAAAATCGCGGTCTTCCTTCTTTTCCAGCCTTCTGGTTTGTTTCGTATCTGACACACAAAGCCGTTATCTTGCATTGTGCCCTTCTTTGAAATACGTTCGAAATACGGCCGAAAAATCACCATCGCCAAAGCAGACGTTTTCAAGCCATGAAAAATTCACTTTCCTCTGGCACTGCAAAACGGCGCAGTGATACAGTTAAGGAAATTCACAGTGAGTGACCAAAGTGAGTGTACTTAGGAGATAGGCTGCGATTGGTTACAATTGTCTTCCCTAGACATCCTCAGTAACATAATGAAAAAAGTTAACATTTGAAAGATGGAAACTTCTAAATTCATTTTATCACAGTCAGGTTATTCTGACTTGCGGCTCGCTTTCACTTGTTTGAACTCTGTATGCACGCACTTTTATACGTGGGATCATAAATCTCAAATTTGCATCTCAGTGAGACTGTAGCTATGGTACCACTGAAATCAGATTTTGATGATTTTGATTTTGGTGAAGGTTTTTTGACGACCTGCACAAATTGTAATGAATCTTCACCCACGCATTTCATAGAGAATTCAATTGTGATTACTATAACAGGTTAATAAAACGTCACTATCTACATCTGAAGTAGCTCCGTTGTTAGACAGATGGTTTACATTTTTTGTGATTCTTACTGTAGTTTATGTGTTGTCTTACCGGAACCCATTGGGAACGATAGCTCCTGTTAGTTGCTTGATAAGGACAGAGTGTCTTTTCAAACAGAACGATCCCTTTCATTTTGGAGCCTTTATGATTACCAAGTCCTATAGGAACTTGGTAGGTACTCCGTCTGCTTCTCCAATATATACCCAGTCGATCACGATGATAACTGCATATCTTTTAAGGTTGTTCCTTCAGCACGTGTTGCATCGAAAAACCCTAAAGCAAAACCTGGAGCTATAAAAAGCGAAAAAACAACTTTTTCCGTTCAAGTTGATATAGGACGTGGGAAAACTGTGCATTTCTTAAAAACATGGCTTGCGGCTAAACCTTAATAATAGAAAATCTACTTTATTATTCACAACAAGCAATTCTGAGAAAAAGACCCTTGAAAAGCCATCAATCCAGGTCTTTGCATTTATAAGTCCACGTTTCCACTAATATGGTCCCAAACTTATTTTACGAAAAACCAATTTGAAGTACGAAAAAGTTGCAAAAAATTGCGCACAAAATTCTTAGAATCTGGTCGCGTGCGGCTAAAAAGTTTTTATACCAGTTGCCGACTACCCTTTTGTACGCGTTTGTCATGCTTGATTGTTAGAAGAGAAAAACAGTATTCAACTCACCTCCACGACAAAGTAATAAATCAATTTCATCAGAAACATCTTCATTGCACTTGCTGAGACCGTGAGTTTTTCAATGGCTCGATATGTCTCGATCACAATCTCTTAGAAGAAACAGTTCTTCCTCGCTACATATGCAAGGCAGTGAGTGAGGAGTAGCAAAACAGCAAATCTCTCGGGAATCTCCATACGAGAAAAAGCAAATCCGATTCGCCTGAATGCATGCGTTGATTAAACATCTATGTTGATGAACACCGCTGACCTGGTGCCGACATGCTTCACAAGATTTGTCGTATTTGATTTGAATTTCCGAGTCTTCAAAACTTCATCGAATGTAATCTTTCTCAAAAGTGCTTACCAGCACACGGTTTCGTTTTGAATGGAGCGAATGGCGAAGTCTGTTTGACAAGTACAACAAGGCCAAGGTGGAAACTTACACGTACGTTAAGTCCATGTCGGTTTGCTTTGGTACCACCAAACCTGAATTTAGTGGGCAGAAGTAAAGAAATGCATTGCTACTGGAGATGAATAACAAGACAGGCTGGAAGAAAAGATTAAGAGACTGGATTTATGAATAATACGACCGCTGTGGGAAAAGAACCAGCTCCTTCAAACGGGAGTCAACAAGTGGAGAAATGGACCAAACCGTAAAGTATGCTCCAGTTCGACTCAGTTTGTTTCAAAATTCATGGTCATAAACGATTGTTTTCATCAGAGGTTTAATCAAAAGACAATATTCTTTTATTCTGACAGCTGTCTCGGTCTTCTTCTATTTTTTTTAGCGAATTGAAGGAATGTTAATTTCAGCAAAATTTAAGAAGCTTGATTTTGGTATTGTTTTTGCTGATTGCCCTGACAACCAAATAAGCCCTCCCCGCAGAAAGTTTAACAAATTTAGTAACTACAATGTCTGTTGTAAACTATCCATGTAGTTATAGTTCTAGAACTGATGTACTTTTGGAGGAAGTGAGAGAAACGTACTGCTAGTTTCACTTACAAATTTAATGGCGGAGACAATGTGTAATTAAGTCACCGTTTATTCTATGCAGAATAAACATAATAACAAGCGACATACACGGAGAAAAACTAGAGTAGTAGTTTAACATTGGTATAAGTCTCAAGTTGTAGTGTTTTATTGCACTTGAGAAATAGTGTTTTGAATTTTGCAGTTTTCACAACAGTTTTCTAGTTCAAAATGGGTCTCAGGCATCAACAAACATTCGGTGTTACTATGGCAACAGTTAAGTTTTGACCTGAATAATGGTCATTTTTGAACATCGCCATGAAGGTCTACTTTCATGTAAATTTGAGTAGGGGGTCAAACTTTTTCATTTCCCACTTTGTTTGATTCTTACAGAGAATTGCTCTTAATTTGGTTTGAAATGTGCTCCTATATGTGAGCTCTTTCTGATTTCCGCACTCCAGGTTCTAGATTCCTGCATTCCAATTTCGGGTTCTGAATTCCGAATTCCGTATTCCGTATTCCATATTCTTTCTTTCCCAGTTTCAGTAAACCCCTCGTGTTCCAACGATCTAAATGTGTCAGTTTCTTCAAAATATCTAAGCCTTCTAATCACGGTTTCTCCTTAATACAAGATTTGGATAGTTAATTGACTGATTCACGAAGAAACCCGGCTCTAAAAAAATGTTTCGATGGAATATTTATCACAAAAATGTGGCCGTGGAATCGAGATTCAGGTTCGCTTACAAGAGACTCGATAAAAGCCGTTTCATTCTCACGTTTCGAGAGCAATAAACACCTATTTACCGGAACTACTGCTCGATTCAGTCATTGAAAGTCTTGGAAATGGCTGATGGTGAAAATAAACCCCAGTTGGGAAGCACGTAAGCTGTACTTATGATAAAATCTGCCCGAGATATGTCAATTTTGTTGTAGGCGTCAAAGTCGTAACTGCTCGTACATGTGTTTTTACAAACGGTCATAACTTTAGAAATACTGAAAAGGTACAGGGGATTTTGCATAATTTGTCAATACAGGACTACACTTTTGGGCTGTGTAGACTAGAGTGTTCAACAAGGCCCCAAACTTTCAAAACAATAGCTCTTGAACTGAGAGAGGCCATTTCCGGCCATCGTTGGACAGCGATTGATAGTGTTTAGTAATATGCTTGATTTCGTCTTGAAACATAAATCAAGAGAAAATCTTTTAGTTTCTCGCAATACTGCAAACGTTAATAAGTGAATTGACGTAAGATCCATTGCTGAATGATGCGAATCAAATATTTTACAGCGCCACGAAAAATACCAATTTTATGCTTTAAGTAGACGTTGCGACGGCACTGACGGGCGAAATATTTTATGGTTCTTAACTCCACCAAAAAACCGTTTCGATTCGAACCAAATCTGTTTTTATTCTAACCTTGATAAAGTCTTTCAGTTACCAGAGTATCAGGCGAAATTGAGTGGATGGTTTTTACAGAGACAGCCTCTGAAATTCGCCTGGGAGATTACCGCCTTCTGCCCGGTAAACCAAGTAGGAAAGTAGATTCCCTCAAAAAGACTGTCCTTAGCAGAAGATTTACACAAAATTTGAGCTTAGCAACGCTTTCCCATGGTGATAAGTCGTTGAACATTAAAATGAAAATTCTGAGAAAATGAGACAACCATACAAATGAATAGAAATGATGGAAGAAGCATCGAGCGAAGCAAGTTAAAACTTGACACAAAGTAGCATTGTTGTGGTTCAATTTTATCCTTGGTTCAATTTTTATTTTCCTTTGTTTTGTCCTCATTATCATGGATTACAATACACAAGAACAAAAGAAAATAAAAATTGAACCAAGGATAAAATTGAACTACAACAGCATTTGCAAAGCGCCCACAGTAAAAGCAGCATGCGAAACAAATTAAGTGGTCACTGAAAATAGCTTCTGCAAACCCCGATCTGCCTCGTCCCCAGTCGTTCGCGATCGCTATAATAAGTGAGAGATGAGAAGGAGAGAAAAAAGCGAAGCGACTGGCAAATCCTGCATCCCAGATGGCGGCGCGATAAGGTGGAAGACCGGTCCACGAAGAGTTAGAAGAAACAAAAATCGACGTCTGCCCGGAGGAGATTGCTATAAGGATATAAAGAGGAGTGTGTGAGGTCATGTTTTCCTCCCCTAAATTCGCTTTCTTCAACTGCCTCGTTTATCCTTTGTAGAATTGAACGGGTATGTTTTGGATTACTTGTCCGACTTTGCTCTTCAAGAAAACAAAATAAAACACGTGATTAACAAGGCATCTGGACTTCCAAGTAAGGAGTTGACAATTCTGTTCAATGAAAAACAAAAAGGCAAATATTTTAGCCTGTGTCACAGCGTTTTTCCGGTGAGAGGCGGCTGTGACACAGGCTACAAATATTTAAGCTTATAAAAGCTTGACTTTACTATGATGAGTAAGATCGTTAGAACAGCACGCCGATCGGCAATTCTCCGAGAGAAACTTCTAAACATCGACTGTGTAATCTAAAAAAATCTTCCAGTGATGGCAGGGGCTCTTCATCATCTAGAAACTCTATCATCTTCCAGAAAGAAACGATTTTCATATTTTTGAGCAGTTTCGCAGATCTTCTAGCCAGGATTTCGCAGGCTTTTAAGAGTGACTCTCTGTAACGACCGAGTGAGATTGTAAAAATGTGGCACAAGGTTGAAAAATTGGGCCCTTTAATATTTTTTTCTACAGATAACCTATGGTATGCTACGAATTGTGATATAAGTTTTAGGTTTCTAGACTTTTTACATTTTTGAGAAAATTTCGAAAACCGTCGACAACCCGTGAAGCCGTAAAATCACAAAAATGAGGTCAACTTTCCTGATCGGAGAATCGAACTCGCGTGAAGGTGCATAACAAATTATGGTTTTCCTTAGGCTATAATTTCATTTAGGAGTTACTGCTAAGCTGCTTTGATGATACTTTAGGCTTATAATTATAATTCCCAATCGAAGAGAAGCGAAATTTCCAAACTTTGAAAATCAAACATCTCAAAGCATGCTCGGTATTACTTAAAATTCTTTCAAAATTCAATTCTAGCAAGTAAAAGAGAAGTATTTGAACGTGGTATAATTGTTTGCTTTGGAAAAATTACTTCTGCAACGAGCCACCCCATGGAAGTTGACCCAATTTGACCTTCAAAGTGATTTTGATTAACCGGAATGTGAACAACTCGACTCGCTTTCGCTCGCTTTCTAGTCAAACCATTGAAAAGCCCTGCCATTTCCCATTAACACTACGCAGTAAACCCACCTAAGGTAATACCTCGTGACAGCTTACCTTCAAAATGAGTGTTTGAGGGCAAATAATTTCGATGTTCCTTGCTAACATTTCCTTACTTTCTTGCTACTGCCCTCAGGAACTGGCGTTTATATAGGGCAGCGGCATTTTTTCCCCACCTTGTGCAATATTTTCCCAGTAAATGAATCCATGTCTTGCATATCAAGAGTCCTTGGGTATCTATAGAGGTTTGTATTAAACATTTGTGATGCAAAGAGGCAACAACTGAAGGAACTAATATTTAACTGAATATTAAACTCAAAGATGTGATCGATGTCACGCAATCTTTACATGTAAGTGATCACGTGCCGCAAATACATCCGCGTGGATGTTTTGCGCCTTGATCATGTCTTCACTTTCTTCCTTACTAACATACATGTTTTAAAGACTTGCTATCAAAGGACTGGGCGCTCAACTCAAATGCTTTCCGTAGACGGTAGATTTATGAACCAGCAAAAGAAGTACCTGACTGAGAAATGTCCCCAAGGTGAGCGGTTACGACAAAAAGCGATCCAGCATCACTTGCGCATGCAAGGGAAACGGATGTTGACCAGTGAGAAGCGTTTTGTAAAAGTACACGGTTGTAAATAAATTTTGCTCTGCAGTTTTTTTTTCGGCCTTCACCCACACAGGACGTTTTTTCAATATCTTCCAGCTGCCCCCGCGCCCAACCTACCTCCTTGAGCAACTTCTTGATATTCATTTAGTTTCTTGTCTAATAATTTCCTAAGCGCACGAAGTAACTCTCGGCCAGGTGAGTGTAATGCAATTTCCCCTTCGTCACTCTCCGACCAGATGATCTTAATTTGAGGACGGAGAATTTTTTTCTGATTAGGGAGAGGGTAAGAATCTGTTTTCTGAAGGAACAATCTGTTTTTCCCGTTGATGTTACACACAAAAACATTCAACGTTCCATTTAATGGCCAACGCAACAATTGAGGTTATAAGATTTTCCATCATGATATAAAAATACACATGATATCAAAATACGCTCATTAAAACTATATTTCAGTTCAGGTCTTTCATTCTCGTCAGGGGCACAGTGAACAGACCCGGTAGAGACATGCGTGAGCGATAAAAAGAGACACCGCGAAGCCGGGATTGATTTTAAGCGCATAAAGGGTGAAGGCAAAATAAAAAAAAAACTGAAATTCGAGGGGAAGTAAAAACCGATCAAATGTCTGTACGTCTAATCACATGTATGAAACCACACCCTACCCTCGGCCCCCTATACCCCATCTACTTTGAACTTGAGGCGGCACTTCTTGTGTGGGCGCAGGGCCGAAAAAATTTCCTGCACAGCAAACTTTATTTAAATTGGTCAACATACAGTCATTTGTGCACTAATCTTGTTCGTTCATACTTCACGGAGAAGACAGAATTGTCTTTTCTTATAAGCAATGGTTTGTTTGATGGTTTTTGTTTTTACTTTTTTTCAACTTGGACAGTAAGAACATAGTTTAAGATGGCGGTACTGTCTTGGCTGAATCGCGCAAAATTTAAGTTTAAATAGTTTCAATCCAAGACTAGAAACTGCTTTAAATTTCTAATCAATCCAATTTAAAGGAGTATGTTCGAAAGGAAGTACATTCAAATTGCTTGGAGGTTAAATTGAAAAAGGTTTAAGGGTTTATATGGATTTATAAAAGATATCTGGTCACTCTTCTCCCAGATCTACTGCGTTCAGCTTCAACCATATGCTGCTTGTGGGCTGCGCGTGAGAAGCCGTTGTCTTTTCGCATTCTCATCTTCCTACTCCTCACTTTCACTGTCCTCTGATTCGCCAGCTATGACTTTTTGGCGCTTCGCCATTCACACTGCTAGTTATTTTTACGACACGTTACGCTTGCCGCTAACTATAAATCGTAACTTAATAAACTTCTTTTCGCTGTCCTCTGAAAATGTGGTTAATTTCTGAGTACCATAGGTCCTGGCTAGCAGAGAAGGAGGCGTCTAAGTTAAAAAATAAGTTTTCCCACTTTGAACAATCACGTGAAATTCTTTCAGCTTGCGTAATAGGCGCAAATGTGGTATGCCACTTCAGGAATAGCCTGCGTAGCAGGTGCTACAAAAGGAATGGGAAGGGGGAAAGCGGGAAGCGAAGCGAAGTGAGGGGAGAGCGCGCACCGAGTGCGCGCGCTTTCCCCTTCCCTTTTCCTTTACCAGCGCCTGCCACGCAAGGAATGGGAATACGGCCCTAAATTTCAGCCTAGTTCTCTTCAAGGGACACTCTAAGTCTTTGCCGTGTACCCGGCTTACAGAAAATTATGGAAGGCAACTTCCACGCCGATTCTCAAAGAAGGTCCTTTAGCTTGCATGTACTGACCAGCGGTTCTAATGATAAGTAAAAAAGACCACCTTCTAAGACATTCGATTGTGGATTATAAATACTGGAAGCAGCTTTCTCATTATTGTTTTTTATATACAATATTCTTTAACAGTGGCACTTAGGAAGTACATAATCAGATAGCATGACTCTCAGGTTAATTATCGAATTTAGGAAACGTGTATATACAGATAAAAAAGCTTTTATGTCGCATACTATCCATGTCATCATGCCGCGATCTTAGCCTGCGTAGCTGGCGGTTTTGTTCGGAAGCGCTCGAGCGATCTTTTGCCCTCCGCCCTATTTTCCTCGCGCGCGCTCCTCAACAGAAATCGCGAGCTACGCAGGCTACCGAAGATAGAGAATCAAAAACGTTGCTGAACATTGACTGCAAAAAGCATTAATTTTACTATGATATTTATATAGTAAAATTGCAATGTATTCTCCGCCTCTTGAGGTCATTATTTTATTATTATGCTCGGTATTATCGCACGATCTTCGGGATTACACACCATACAGTTGTCCCACTGCATTATAGACAAAAATCGTATGTTACGCTGAATAGAACGAAAAGATATATTACAGAACTTACACCGCCATCAACCTAATAAAAACTGCAATGAACTGTACCGACCGACTGCTGGAGCGTCTTCAAGAATGGTGCTGTGAACGCTCCGGAGAATAGGAATAAAGGTACCAAAACGCGAAATTTAGCCGGCAAATACGAAATACAATAAACTTAAGCAAATCAGTTGCAAAGTAGCAGTAGAATCACCATACCGTCGATCGCGACTCTTCTTCTTCAGTTTCCCCGTGCATCAATACAGTATATAAAATGATGATACCACAGACCACATGTAAGCAAGTACTCTTGAGTACACTCAGAAGCGTCAAGAACAGCGCGGAGGTATCCCATTTCTCAGCAAGTCGAAGTTCACCACACCAGATGTGCAATTATTTAAATATTGTTTAAGGCTACTGTCAGTCCCTCAAAAAATTACTGATCCCAGATCCCTGGGCTGTGATCCCAGATCCCGGGGCTGTGATCCCTGACCCCAGAGATGTGATCCCTGATCCCATATACCTCGTTACGACCCTGCCACTGACTATCCCGCGTAGATGAGTTGCATGTAAAGGCGGGCCATGTTTCAACCCTCCTAGCCGGGTAACTCAGTTAGCCGAGGCACCCTCCCTCCATGTAAACAGGCCCTAAATGTGTTCGCGTGTAAACAACGATTCAAAGTATTGCATCAAAAAATCAATCAATCAATCAATCAATCAATCAATCAATCAATCAATCAATCAATTCAAAAACCAATATGCTAAACTTGTATGTTTTAGTAAGGAAGAAAACGAAGACATGATCAAATATTTGCGGCACGTGATCACTTACATGTGAAGATTGCGTGACATTGATCACATCTTTGAGTCTAATATTCAGTTAAATATTATGCACCTATCAATGGTTTGCCCCAGGATGGGGGGGGGGGGCAACCCACGGGAATTTGACTTTGTGAGGCTCTACCTGGGTAGGGATTTTGACGTCCACAGCGTTCCCCTGGGTGGGAAATTTGACTCTGTCGCCATCTTGGAAAGTGGAGAGGGCCTGGAGGGGGTGGGAATTTGACTCTCATTGGAGACCCAGGGGTAGGAAAATTGACATTTCAAGACCTGAAAATTTCAAATTCCCCTGGGGTTGCCCCCCCAAATTTTCAGCAGTGTAGCCGGGTTCCAGAATTCAACTGTCCTTTGGAAGAATATTTTTAGCAACCAACGATTCTAAATTATTCCCCCATGTTATTGCCTTTTCTGCCGGTGTGCTTCGCTTTGGATTCAGGAGTGCATTGCCCTCCCACATCACCCAATGTTCTTTCAAAACTGAAAACTTTGCACACTACGAGAGCATCTTAATTAGAAAGGTTAGTTATGCAATTACATTGCCTTTTTTTATTTTATTTTTATAAAACATCGTTTCAGTTGTGTTGAGGCAAAAAGAGCAAATGATTATTAAAACGAACTGACTCTATCGAAAAAGAAGATCTCACAAATTAATATGATCTGGTGAGCTGAAGTCACTCTTTATTTGGGCACTAAGGCCACATGGTAGCGGGTATTACCCCTTAAATCTACCAAATTAAAGATTGAGCCAAAGCATCAGCAGCCATGGACAGCTGTTTCGGCCTTGTTAGGCCGCTGTTGTACCGCATTTTCTGCATGGCCTCCCATTTGCACGAACAGAAAGTGTGGTCCAACAACATTGACAAGGGGCGTTGGAGGGGCTCCTCTTTTCAGTCAGAATGCACCATTTTGTTAATGATCAGTTCCTGGTGAATTGTGGGTAGATCCAGTCCTTCGTGGGGGCAAACGGTCAAATTACAATTTCAAATTACGTCTTAAGATGGCCGTTTGCCCTCACAAAGGACTGGATCTACCAACAATTCAGCAGGAACTGATCATTGGCAAAATGGTGTATTAAGTGTACCGTCTCAAGTATATTTACAACTGGCTGTCTGATTTATGTACAGGAGGAAATGTCGTTGTTTTCAAATGGAAGCTGGCTACATGGGCGCAGAATAGTTATTTTCAAGGTTGAAGTTTTACTTACCGTGAAAGCTCTATTAAACTCCCCGGGGGAAGGCGGGGCGGGGGGGCTTATTACTGTATGAGAACTGCAGATTTATCAGTGTTCTAATTGATCCGAAATTGTGTGAAAAAGCGTTTTGAAATTGGTGTTGTTTTGAGTTCGTGCGTTGTGACGTAAGGCGTGCATTCGATTTTTTCATTTCGCGCGACAGCTGTAAGAAACGTTGGCGAATTAAAAGCTGTTTGCTATTCCTAAGCGTAGTGGCAGATTTCAGTCGTATCGAGAACCTTTTTAATATAGTAAAGCGCGAGTTAAATTAAAAAGAAAAGCAGTAAGACTGAATATCACACATGAGACATTTCAAGAGTTGGCTTATCGCGAAGGGGAATTGTTGACAATCACTTTTGACTCAACGTATAAGCGCAAAACAGAAGCAGACACGCCGAAGGCTGAAAACATATTATGTTTTGGTAAAAATAAACCTGATTAAAGGAAAGTCAGTATTTTATTTACTCGTATTTTCTTACACAGGAACATTTGTCGCGCTATGGCGTTTCTTACATGTTGTGAACACGTTACTTTTCCAAAAAGCCAAATAAATGGAAAACACTAGTACTGTGATTATCTCCAATCAGTCCTGAATAGTCTTCAATAACAGACTATAAAAGCAAGATAAACATAAAAGAGCTACATATATTCCCTTTCAGTTGCTATGGTAGATCGTCCGTTGAATGGTAGACCTTGATGTGGTACTCCATGACATCCGTCCCGAAAAGTTACCCAGCGATTAACTTTTGTGTTCGTACTAATGAAAGAACGTACAACGGCTTTTGCGAACAAGTAACTTGTAAAGAACTTCTCTAAATTAGTTTGGCCGCAGGTTATTAGATAAACTTCATAACTGAAGTTTGAAGTCATAACTGTCTTTGAATCACCCGAGCAGCTGACTCTTTCTTCATTGTCTGTACCGTTTTCTCTTTCTGAGTCATCAGTGTTAATTCCTTTTTTAAAAGTGAAGTTCTATCAGTATTTCTTTCAGTAGGCGATTTGCTGCAACGGAGTGCTTCCCCAGTGGCTCGCCCTTTAAATGGCACGCGATCACAGAAAATCGTGTGGTGATGTTAATTTCAAAGAACGTAAAGAAACCATTATATGGTAGATCTAACACCGGTTCATACGTCATTTCTGAAACCGAATAGAGCTGCGTAACTTAGAATGATGTCCAGCTATTCCGCAGAAAGCCAAACGACCTTTCATAGTAATTCATGGCCATCTTTGCGCTTGCTCTCAGAAAACACTAAAATCAGCTGCGATTACGTCAACACCGAAATGCACGAAAATACACTTTCAGCCTTGGTCATTTCTAAGCCTTATAACATAGCAAAAGCACACTACTTCCTGTATCGATTGTCCAGGTAAAAGAACGGTCATACAAGGTAATAGAACGGGCATACAATACTAAAACTCTCCCTTGACAGTTACTACACGACAGGCAAGACTCCCCTCCCCCCTCTCCCTTCACAGTTACTCCACGACAGGCAAGACTCCCCCCCCCCCCTCTTTCTCCCTTGACAGTTACTGCACGACAGGCTTGACTCCTCTCTCCCCCCCCTCCCTTGATCATTGTTGTTGGACCGCATTTTCTGCATGGCCTTGCATTTGTTCGAACAGAAAATATGGTCCAACAACATTGATAAGGGGAGCGGGAGTGGCACCTCTTTTCAGTCGGAATTAAGTGTACCGTCTCAGGTATTTTTGCAACTGGTTGTATGTAGCTTCCAAATGCGGATAGGTTGATAACGTAGACATCAAAATTGAGTGAACGTGGCCCTAGTTAATCTTGGACTACCACTGAAATATAATAAGGCTTCGTACTTTTTTTAGGTTTTTAAGCGACAACCAGTTGGATTTCTTGGGGGATGGAGTATTTAACAACACCCGTCTGTTGCGACTGTAAGTCAAATACTTACCTCTTAAACATACAAAGTAAAAATGTAAACAGGACTCCAACTGTACCAGGGTCAAATTATCGACCGAATACAAAAGGGAATAATGAAAAATCGTGGACTTCTTTTTAGACAGGCGTTATAAATAAACTGTTAATTGTCTGCAGGCACTTGGATAACAATCAGCTGAAGGAATTGCCATCTGGAATTTTTCATCATAATGAAAACTTGTATGAGCTGTGAGTAAACCTTTTTCACCTGCTTAAATAATTATATATAATATTAAGCACGGAGGGGTTTCAATGGAACTAAGACAATAACCCTGAAATGATATTAAAATGTATTACGATGGTTAAAAGTCTTGGTTCTTTTCTTCCAACGCATACGTGACGCTTGCGACTGCAGCTATCGCAAACTGAGATAGCCTGCATGAGAGACAATTCTTTAGTTGTTGTTTTTTTTATTTTGTGTTTTTACCCGCCAGCCTAGCAGCGAAGAAAATAAATTGCTCAATGTCGATAGAAATGCATTTTTTTCTAAATATAAATATATTGGAATCGTACATTGAACTGTGGATTAAAGATCGAATGAAGACGCAAATGATCGTTTTAGTGGTGAACGCTACTTGAGCAGTACCGAAAAGAAAGTTTAAAACAATTGGCTCTCGTTTGTTGTTTTCAAAGATCTCTTTGACTGAATTAGTTCTTAAGAGACGTAGTGCTTCTCCTTTTATAAAAACCCTTTTTGGAGTTATACGGGTGGAAGGATGAGAAGTGCGTGTATTGAAAAGTTTCAGTGGGCTTGAAGTGTGTTGAAGAGAGTTGAAAGTCGAGGTCCTTTGAAAACCTCAGTGTCGAGGAAGACAGCGCGTTCTGATGACATTTCATGCACAAACACTTGATTGTGTGGTGGAAAGAGTTAGCGAAGTTTACGAAATCACCTGAGACTTCTGTAATATGAATGTTCCACAATGAAAATATGTCATCAATATATCTTTTCCAAACGACATGTTTTTGTGGACTGGCCATTAGTAGTCGTTTTTCGAGATCTGCCATAAATATGACAGAGAAAGCGACCGCCATTTTAGTTCCCATAGCGATGCCGTGGGTTTGTACGAAGTGCTTTCCGTTGAATTGGAAAGAATTTTCTTCTAGTATGAGCTGCATGTGTTCCCGTAAATCGTTGGTGGGAATTGGCAGATTATGCTCATAATGGTCCTCGTAGTAGCGGCAGATAACATCAATTCCCTCTGTTTGAGGAATGTTAGTGTAGAGGGAACTAACAGCAAGAGTGGCTAAAATAACATCGTTTGGAATTTGCGTGTTTTCGATGAAATTGATAAAATCAGTGGTGTATTTTAAATATGACTCTTGTTTGATAGCGATGGGTTGTAATCGTGAATCCACGAAACTGGAATTACGTTCTGTAGGGCCGCTACTACCAGAAACAATTGGTCTGCCGACTGGTGTTTTCTTGTGGATTTTAGTCAGCGTGTAACATTCTGCTATGGGTGGTCGTTTTGGACCGATTGTCAACATTTGTGAGTCATTTTGTCGATATTACCCGAGCGGAATAGTTTGTTAACTATTTGGTGACTTTTCGGGCAGTGTCTAGCACAATAGGAGATGTGAGAGGCGTATAGAATTTATCGTCAGATAATTGTTGTAAGCCTTCTTGTATTTGTTGTACGGTGTCCATAATGACTGTTGTTGTTCCTTTGTCGGCTTTTTTGAGATAAATTTCGCTATTGCCCGTAAGTGAGCTAATAGCTTTCTTTCGTTCGCTGAAATGTTGTCATTTTCAGGTCGGAAAACTGTCGAAATAAAATAGTTTTCAAGGGCAACTGGGTTTTGAGTTGGTGGTTGTGTTTATTAAAGTCTACGAGTCCTCTGCTTCTACGTTCGTTATAAGGAAGATCAGTTTCAGGATGTAGGTGATCAGGTTTTAGTTCGTAGACTCGGTTGTGTTGTGATCGCTAAAATTGCGCGATTATAGAGGCCCTGCCAGGAGAGGGGCCCGTGTCGCTTGTCTGAATTTTAATATCTCCCGTGTCGGTGTTTAAATCGTTAATTCTCGGCCTCGATGCCATTGTCGGAAGTTTGCCGGATTGATGTCGCCTGTCGGGATTTCATTTTCTGTGCCGTCGCTACTGTTTGGGCCATGTCGCTTGTCGGAATTTACCCTGGCAGGGCCTCATTATAGTTTGTAGTCAGTGTTAGGTGACCGTAAGTAGATTTCCCTCAAGTTTGTAACTAAACGCTTCGTTGCACCGTACCATGGTAGAGTTCTGAAAAGAACTGTGTTTCATCTGTGAGATGCAAGACCGGTTTCGAAACCAAAAGATTGGATCCTTCGTCATTTGCTTTTGAGGGCTTTGAAGATGAGTTTCAGGATGTAGGTCATCAGGTTTTAGTTCGTAGACTCGGTTTTGTTGTGATCGCTAAAATTGAGCGACTATAGTTTGGAGTCAGTGTTAGGTGATCGTGTGTAAATTTCCCTCAAGTTTGTAACTAAACGCTTCGTTTAAACAAAAGCATGCCGTTGAACGAAAGCATGCTGACTAAAATATTACTCACTTGATATTCTTTTGCTTCCAGCCGTGACTTAATTTCCTTCCTTTAGTGAATCTTTGTATCGTTCTGGGATGACGGGTAGATCGAAGTTTTGTTCCGGTACAGAAGCTACTTACAGGGAACCCATGGTTCACATTACATATTTACTAGTAATTTGAGCGTCTCTATTAATAAGAGCCCAATTGACCCTAAAGCCGTGAACCCATCTTGGCTTGAATGGAAATGGCTCTACCAATCGGCATCAAAATGGCTCTGATTGGGGCCTTTTCTATTGTAACAATGTGGCTCTGCTCTTGGATATCATCAATATTAACCGAGACGGCCCTAAATTGGTCCCAATTTGTCAGTGTCGAAATGGCTCTAGTGATAGGGGTTGATACGCACCAAGGGGCTGAATTAATTTCCACTGTGGGTCAAATCGGTTTTTGCTGGGGCTGAAACGGTTTTTATTTGGGTCGATAAAGACCAAATTGACAAAATGGCCCCACGAAGAGTCAAATCATGATCAGCTCCAGGGGCAATAGAGCTGAATCGGTACTTTGGGGATGAAACAGATCTTTTGAATTTACAGTGCAAATACGAGGAGGGGAATGCAAGTCTGAAACATAAAACCGCTTTTAGATATGATGGATCATCGCAGTTTTAAAGTCAAGGCAACTTTAACAGCCTAAAGTTGCACCTCACTGTTCTCAGTTGACATCGGAGATGGTTTCCAGCCAGAATGAGATCCAGTACAGCTGATAAAGTTTTACTAAGATCATCCAGCGTCCATTAACTGTCAGCCGGGGAATTTACTTGATGGAAATAATACCCCTGTCAAATTTCATTAGGGAGCTCAAGCCACGACGACGGCAACGGCAACGAAAATGCCATTTCAAAAAACGACTTTCCGTTATTGTAACTTTTTGTCGATTATTCCAACTTTTTTAACTTGTTGAATGTGGGCGAACTACCTGGAGCGAAATTAGAAAAAAAATTCCTCCAGTTTAAGGGGGGAGAAACTTAACTACGGTCTGTTGCTAAGGAAATTTCCAAACCTCCTTTATTTCGGTTCCTGGACTCCAATGAGCTTGAAATTTCTGCGTGTGTGTTAATTTCACCTTCCCTTTAAATTTTTTGAACCAGGCCCATATTTGGTATGTCACGTGACCAAACTAAAAACCGTCTAAAAACTCGGACTGAGTGGATCGTTGTCGAATTATAACATTGCTTTTTGCCAAAAAACGGCAATATCGACAACTTGTCGAAATTTCGAAAATTATAAATCTTTAAGAGGTTATAAATGCATTTTTCTTGTAATGCTCATCATCTGTTTATCAGAGAAGCGTATGGGCATTTCCATGCTACAGTTATGCAAAATAATTGATCTCTATCTGTTTCGTAATTTACTCGCTCGGTTGGAGACTGGGGCCAGCAACGAAGGAATACTTTTGCGCGGCAGCCATCTTGCCGCGATTAGTTGTTCTGTGGACGGGCAAACATTTCTCCAAGAACTGTATGAATTTTACAACAGAACCTTTGCCTTGATCGAAATTCGACCCCTTAGAAGAAGAGCAATTATATCACACTGGAAAGGATCCATCTGCAACGTGCACGTAAGTTTACTTTCGCTTGCTGTTTTTTTAAAGTAACTTGCATGCAGTGTATCTTTAAGCTTAATTAAACTTTAATAAGCTTGAGTTTAAAACAACCGCGTATTAAACCTTTTGTACTTGGCTTCCTGTCTTTAATGGTGATATTCAGTTACTTTAAACCCCTTTCATTAATGGCGATACAATAATTATCCGTTAGTGTTACCATCGGGATTTATTTTTGGCAAAACATATTTTTTTTTGTTCTATAGTCAATGATATTTACAATCTTGGAAATCATACAATTACTTAAGTACTTCAACTTGACTTCCACTTATGAAGCCCGAAACGTTTGGAATTAAAAAAAAAACCCATCTCGTCAATTCTGTCTCCAAATAAAATTGGCTACACGTATATCGTTACAACAACAATAAGTTGACAAGGAGCTTAAAATTAAAACTTATTCTTTATGACTATTGTAAGCTAGCTTATAATTGACAGTCTTGTTTACAAAATTCTTTGAGCTGGACAGATGAATGACAGAATTTGAGTTACGTGTACATATAAGGAATGTTAAAATATATATAGAGCATGATGTCCAGTACATTTATTTTGTTTGCGTGTGTAGGTCGACAATGACAAAGCTTTCTATTTGAATGCACACTGATGGGATGCAGTGCGGCATATTGTAACGAAAGAAAGAAATTTTTACAACTGTTTCACTTTCTTTATATGCCTACATACATGTACATGTGTCATGTTTTGTACCGTGGCACTCATGTGCAGCTACATGTACAACTCAGTAGTGTGTGCTCAGTGCCTGCCTCAGCATTCATTATTTCTTAACTTAGAATTTTAACCTCTTGTTTGCACTTTGGAAAACTGCAAAAAATGCCTGAATAGCTTTTCTTTAGTTTTCTTTGTGGTGTTTAAAATACCATCCATGGATTTGCTTAATGTCTCAATTGGCTGGGCCTTTAACTATAGTTCCTCTATTTTTGAGTGGGTCACTCCTTCTCTGGCCATTTTCCTTGCAAGGCCTTGAGACACTGATTTGCTAAAGTTGAAAACAAGCTTCTTCATCTCTACTCTGATCTTCACTCGTGCTTTCCAATGTTTCTCCTCTTCTTTGGCACTTCCGAGAGGAATGGCTGTCATGTGTGCTTTGACCTCAGTTGCAAACAGACATTCTGGGGCACAAATCAGGAAGGACCTGGTGAGCTGATAATTTTTTTTTTTGTTATATGTAAGAGTTTGAAACAGGACAACTAAGTAGATTATTGAAGTGTTAATACTGTATTAGACATGGCCATTTTATCTTAATGCTAGCCCTTGTCTGAAGCTAGTCTCTTCAAGTTTCAAAAAGAACTTGTAGATCTCACAAAACACAAACTCTAAAACACAAAATTGAATTTAAAAAAAATTAAATCATACCCTGCAGTATTAGAAATCACATGTCTTAAAGGACTTCACAAGACTTTGTTCCTGTCGATGATTAGATTTAGATTCATGGTGGTCTTGCTTCTAAGTTGGTGTGTCCATAAAATGGCCTGCTTGGTAATATAGGTTAAATACATTCCTTTAATGTTTTCCCTGAAAGACTTGTGCATTTAAGGTTCTGTTAGTAAAATTATTTCCCATGACATTCCTTTGTGCAGATGCTTCAATAACATGTATGTTCTTACTCATCAAATTTTTTAGTAGCTATTTCAAAAAGAAACAATATTGTTATGCTGTCAGTAGTACATGTATAATTTTGTTTGTAATGAATATGCCTTACGTCTATATAAATTTAAACTTTGGTATGTTTTATTTGGAAAATAATAATTGAATATTGCTTTCAATGAGAGGCTTGCCTTTGATTCGATGTTTACTTTCTTGCTTTTTCTTGACTGTGAATGGCAAATACCCAAAGAACAGGTTGCATCAGACACTGATGTCTTAGCAGTTGAGTAACTGATAACACACATTTGATTACTCTCATCCACTAGATAAAACAAATGCAGTGTAGCTGACACAAATTGGTTCTTCACATTGTACATAGTGCTGGTTGGTTATATACACTAACACCTGTGTAACTACATTTAGATGTAACATTAAGAATGGGAATTGCACCGTCTAACCTTACTGGGTAAAGTTGCCGTACTTACAGTCAAGTCAGGTCAAGCGTACCCCCCCCCCCCCAGATTACAGTACCGCCCAAAAGTAACTTGCCAGTCGCGTCGCGTTTCGTGCGCGACGCGATTCGCGTCGCGCGCTACGCGATTCGCGTAGCGCGAGACTCACTGAAGCGAACATTTTTGGCATAAATTTCGGATGATTTTACAACGCGAAATCAATTAACTTCGCGTAGCGCTTTACGAATGCAGCTATTGTTTCAATCGAATACATGTCGTTCCCTTCTATGCAAATACAGACAGCATCATGGAGTTCATCACGAATGGAAATGGCGCAGTCCTCTTGTAAACAAACCGACGAAGATCAATTGCGAATGGTTACTGTTCCTCGGGTGTTCCTTGCTCCCGCTAGCGCTGAGATGACAACTTTTATCGGTTCTGTCGTCAATACGATATATGGTCGTGTTTTCTGAATTCGTTAGGAAAATTAAGTGCTAGTTCGCCACAAGCAAATGGCCATTGGCGACTGCTTGCTGTGTTTTGTTTTCAGTTCACAAAGCGATGCAGGCTAAAATTTGCATAAAACCGCAAAAACTACTGGCTGTGTAACCTGAAACCTTCCACTCAATAAACATGGCACAACACTCGTTACTCATTACTCGCTTGAGAAGCCGTGGAAAACCCGAAGCAGAACGGACTTTTTTTCATTTTCTTCTTTTTGAACGAATAATTTTATCATGTAGAAATTGGAAGTTCATCTGGCTGATGAAGTTTGAGCCGTTAATTAAGACTTACGCGTATGGGAAATGTTTATTCGACACGCCGGCACTCAGTCGTATATTTTCTAGTTAGTAAGACCGAAAAACATTTTCCTGGGCGTATCTTACTAAGGTTGTGCTCCAGGAGAGTGTGTCCGCGTAAAAAGATTTGCTGAAGAGTACGGTAGTTCGGAAGCCTCGCACGTGCTGAGCTTACTTTGGTTGATTGATCGATGAAAAGAACGATAAGCTTATCTCACGGCTCGATCTTATCATGTTGAATTTGAGATTCATCTGGCCATGGTGAAGTTTGTTATTCAACACGCCGGCACTCAATCGTATGTTTTCTACTTCGAAAGACCTAAAAACATTTTCCTGGGCATATCTTTGTAAAGTTGCGCTACAGTAGAGTTTGTCCGCGTAAAAGAGTTGCTGAAGGAAGCGTCGCACGTGCGGTCTATCGATCAATCGAAAAGAACGAACAGCTTATCTCCCAGCTCGTTTCCCCTCAATCGCCGTGCCAACTCTATGTTTTGAGGTACACAAACGAATGTTACCATATACCTATTTGCGTTTGGTAATAATCCGCATTAAGCTTAGAGTACCCTCGATAAAGACACTCGCAAAACACTCGCTCCGTCGCAACCACGCATACGAAAAGAAACATCCCAAGTGTGTAAACATTTTCAATTTTCAAACGGCTAACTAAAGTTATCAAGAATCAAATGAATAGAAAGCTAAACAAAAGTTAAGCATCAGTCACGAACGAGCCCAAATTATCGGCGGTTTGATGTTCAGTTTAGGAAGAAGCTTGAATTCGAGGGAAGCGAATTAATTAGATAGTAGCCGCGCTCACTGCGGTAGGATTCCTCTGTGTTTCCACTTCGAAAGACCGATAGCGGAAAACCATGTTCCTGTGCATCATCATACTGTGTATATAGTTTTCTTAAGTTAATCATGTCGATCTCAACCTAGCGAAGTTTCGCCGCAAAAACGGTTTGACACAAAATTTCGAAGCTTAGCACGCGCTGCCCTTCTCCGGCGATGTATCGATCACACATATTCATTTCTTCTTAGCGGTCTTTTGCGAACACCGGAAATCGGCTATTGTTACTTTACAATGGGCATCTCAAATCGCGCGAGAGCTTCAAGCCAATTTAACTTACAGTTTCTACAACATCGCGCGCGACGCGATTCGCGTCGCGCGCGAGGGTGGCAACTTACTTTTGGGCGGTACTGTACATTAATGAGTTGATTATTTGAACATTGAACCCGTTAGTCGTTTCAAATAATGCAATCATTTTTGCAACCTTGTTCCCAGGGTCTCTCTCTCTGCTTCCCTTGTCATTGAGGAGGAAGACCCTGCTTGCGGCTGCTCACGTGGCTCCCAAAATCTGGGAGCCGTTCAAATTCATTTGCAAGGAGGGGTGACAGTGCAATTAAGTATCACATTAACAACACTTACTACCCTCGGTGCGGTGAAGATTGTCATCGTGGCATTAGACCCTGGGAGCAAGGTTGTCATTTTTGAAATATTCGAATCAAACTTTGATTGCTGATTGGACTAAGCGAACAAAAGAGGCGCTCCTTATATGGGAAATTGAAGCATCCAACATGGCATCCAACGTAACGGTGAGTGGAAGTGATAGGTGAAAAACGGTATTGCAAATGTTATTTTCGGGAAGCTTTTTTGCTTTTTACATCACATAGAGCTTCTAGAAGTCTTATTTGTGATAAAAGGATTTCAGGCGAAGTTCTAGCAAGTTTTCTCGACAATATTTTTGGTTGTTTACAACAACAACAACAACAACAATCTTTATTATTTACACCTTTTTCTTACAATTAGCATTACATTTTTTAAAGTAATTTAGATCCGTAAAAAGAGGAAAAGAAAAGCTAAACTATTACAATTTAAAGGTGTCTAGTGGCTAAATAAACTAAAGTTTTCTAGTTAGCCGCTAGCTAAGGAAAGGTAATTAAACAAATTGTAGCAGGTACGACAACAACAACACAGAAACAACAACAGATACAAACATTTAAAAACTAAAAATAAGCACATATATAGGCAGTCATTGGCATGATTTTACTTACTGGATTGAGTTGTCGGCTGTACGCTATCAGCTGTGTTTGATTTCGCTCCATACAAATTTATTATTTTTAGGATTCCTCTGAAAGAACATTATTGTTGGAATTTAAAGGGCTAAAAAAGGTGTGCTCTATTAAAAGAGATGACAGAGATAAAGTCTTGTTGGTCGAACACATTTTTCAATCACATGTATGGTCATAGTCCAATCAGCAATTTATTGAAGTTTGATTGGAGGGGGGGGGGGGGGTGATTGCATTATTCGAAACGACTAACGGGTTCAATGTTCAAATAATCAACTCATTAATGTAATCTAGTCCTGAGGGTACGCTTGACCTAACTCGACTGTAAAAGCCTTATTGCTTCTCAAAGTGTTTATGTTTTGTCACCTTTGGCAACAAACCACAGCGCTATAGAAGAGATAAACATGCTCTTCGACTTTTTATGGGATGGTAAAGGTGATGATTGGCGACTACAGCAATGGAGGGCTTAAAAATGATTGACATTAAACTATTCAACAAAGCTCTCAAGTCAAGTTGGATAACAAAATATTTAGACTCAGAAAACCATGGAAAATGGAAACTTTTGTTTGATCTGGAATTACAACTTTTTGGTGGTGAAGAAATTTTTTCGAGGCAACTGTAGCAAAAAAGATTTATCAAAATACTTCAAAATATCGGATACCTTTATTTCAGAAATAATACGAATCTGGACGGACATTAAATATGAGGCTAACATTTACTCCATTGAGCAGCTACATTGTAAAAGCCCAAAATCTCTGGCAAAACTGACTTAAAAGGAGATACAAGGGATTTTCTATCTTTCTTAGTTCTATATCGAAACAAATTTTCTTACTTTCCAAGGAGTGATATCAGTGATTAAAGCCCTGTGAAAAAGCAACGAAGAAACCCTACACAATGTTACCACCAACTACGAAACTTTTACTGATACTTTTTTAAAGACAAGACAACCAAACAGGCTAGCATAAAAAATTCTCATTGGCAAAAAGCAGAAAAAAACAGACCAAAGATAAAAGAAAATGGATCGCGGACTGTAAACCAGAAACCCAAGAAAACATTGATTGGAACACAGTGTGCCAATCATCTTTTCTGTGTACAAAGGTCTCAAAACTAATTGTCTTCCAATTTAAGCTACTACACAGGAGATTAGCGACCAATAGTTTTTTTAACAGAAATAAACCTAAACGATAATGAGCAGTGCACTTTTTGTCAAAATGATACAGAGTCTCTGATTCACCTCTTCTGGATTTGTAACGTATCCACTCTTTTCTGGCAAGATTTTAAGCAATGGGCATTTAATCGTGGAGAACTTTCAAATACTACTAATTTAATGGCATATCAAGTATTCTAGTATTAGGATTGAATCCAAACAAGAGAGTAGACTTCTACTTTTTGATCACCAGAATTTTTCTCTGGGTATGCAAAACATGCAATACTTCCCCGAAAATAGAAAGTTTCTCTCTCTTCCTCTCACATTACGATACACCAATTACCAACACTTACTGTAATTAATATCACATTGGCAAAACCATGCACGTTTCTACTTTTCATTTCATCATCAACTGTACATCGATGTTTGTACTTTCAAATACTACTTATTTAAAAGTACCGCATTATAACTACTTCTAGGCAATGTAATAGCCCATTTTACAGTGACGTGTTCAGTGACCTGGCCTTTGAGTGGAAGCGAGGCTGGAGGTGACTTTGTTTTGATACAAACCTCTCTATCTTTCTCATGCAAATGTGGACTAGTTTGCATAAGAATAACATGATTTATGTGAGAAAAGCAGTGAGGTCTGTATCAAAAGAAGGTCACCGCCAGCCTCCTTTCCATTCATAGGCCAGGTCACTAAGCATGCAACTGTAAGTTGTGTGTATACTTCATTGCAAGTAGAATAACTATCTTATCAGTAGGGTACAGTATAGTAAGCAGTGTAAGTATAGTGTATTGTAGTTTCCGTTTATTTGTTTAGCAATCGTTTAAAAAATGGAAAATTAATGTAATTTAATGCAGTTTTAATGTTATGTACCATAACTTAGTGCATCATAATGTTGTGGCATTATGTAATTGATTATAAATTACAAAAAAAAAATAACTTACATCCATTGTGGACAATGAGAACTGTTATCAAGGAGGAAATAACAGCAAATGTGAGAAACGCATGTACATGTAGTTGTACTGTATACCAGTTTCCAGGAAAGCCTCACTACATAAAGTGTTCTGGTGTGTGGTTTTGCTTGAGCACCAGTATTTAACTTGTACATTACATAATTCATGTGCGTACACCTTTTGTGTAAGTTGTATCCTAAAATCAACATTGGTGTGATTTAAAATGTTGTTATTTCTTGGGTGTCTGGAAAACCCGAATAGTGAATAGCGAATAGTCGCAAATAGTGAACAGCGAATAGTGAACAACAAGCAGCAAATACCGAATAGCGAATAGTCGCGAACAGTGAATAGTGCGATTTGTCACGAATATTTGCCAATAGTCACCGCCTTAGTTCAGCACTGAACTGGAGCAATAGGATACCAACCATCACTTTGCATCAGTAGTGTTGATGTGAGCAGTGTTTGCCAAGATCTAGCTTGCGTCGCAGACCAAAACTAACTCCTGTTTATAGTATGTTTGCGAAGCAGCACCGAGCCAGTTTGATCTGGATTCCAAAGATTATCGGAAGTGTGTTTCAAATTTCCTTGAACCCAACTGGCTGACAAACAATGGCTTTCGCGACTTATGAGTCAACAATGGAGGCAAGCCTAGGCAGACATTGTATTTCGGTCAGTATAAAACACGGACTGCAGACTGCGGACCCGGACTGCGGACTCGATATAAAACACAGACTGAGTATAAAACACTGTACAAAAGGAGGGTGTGGAGAAAACGTGGCCTAGGCCGTGGCCCACCCTATGGCCTACCGGTAATCATTTTTTAGAACCCGGTTCTGCCTGTGTAAACAACGTTCTCCATCCATCTGTCATATATACCTATGACTCTCTTTTGTTCTCTTGGCGGCGTTTCGCTCAAAATTTTCAGTGCTAAACAGACTCGTGGTAGATTGGAATCAGGAAAACCAGAATGCCGTATAAACACAACTTTTGGGCAGCTATCGTAAGGAAGAGCTGTTATTATATGAATTTCTGCTCGCTAAGGTCCTATTCCGTGCAGATCAGCCAGCGAATTGGGTCCCAGTTTCTATCGTGTACCCACGATCACTGAAGAATCCAAAGCATCGTGAAATAATCTAGCATCCAAGCATGTAATACACCTGCCCATAGCCTTTACGATATGAAACGTAATTATTTTAATACTGAAGGCTTCATGTTTTCCCATTGTTGCAACCGTCAACAATGTAAACTTTATATTATAATTCAAAGGTGACAGACTGCAAACAAATGTTGCTTCTAAAAATATCTGCATGTAATAACTGTTCATCAGTAGGATACCTAAACTAGAACTATTATTACTAGAAGTACCTATTCGCTGTTCGCTATTCGCGACTATTCGCTATGTGCTATTCGATACTTCTTAATGTATCATGATATGCATAGAGATGGGAATGATTGAAACCTCATTGGGAGTAAGTATTATTAGGAAGACCTCAGTAAATTCTTTTCAAAAATTGTGCTACGGTACTTGGGCTTTGTATACATTTACATGTAAACTGTTCCTCAAAGTCAGTTTTAGCAAGAACCTTGCAGTTTGCATGCAAATCAGTAACCAGAGACAAACCTGGCACATAAGTTTGTTTCAGATGACATTTTGTTGTGATCTCCTCAGTCAATTTTCTTGTCCATTCCATGAATCTCTCAAACACAACTGTCAACTTGGGTTGACCAAGGATCTTTCTTCTTGTTTTATATTCCAGTCTTCCTTGACACTAAATTATGAATTGTTATGATACATTTTGTATTCTAATTTTTGTAATTGTTTTGAAATTTATATGAGGTATATATTTTTACAGGATGTATAACATTGTTATTTTATTTCATTGGAAAAAAACTGTTCACCTGTAAATAACTGACTGCTATCGATTTTAGTATTTTTGGCTCTATGACTACAAGTAACTTCCATGTCCCTTTTCATGGAAAAGTGGTAAGCTATTTATTGTATTACTTTTGAGTTTTTCAAGGACATAATTAACAAATGGTAAACGGATCGGCGTGCACTATTGAGTTATGGATGCACGCGGGAGGTTGCTAAGCACGAGAGAAGCGTAAGAGTCGCTCGAGGCGTAGCCGAGAGCGACTCTAGCTTCTTGAGTGCTTAGCATACCTCCCAAGTGCATCCATAACTCAATAGTGCACGCCGATCCGTTTACCATTTGTTTTATAACATATCAAAAACATCGTACAGAAAGCAAAGTCTCATTTTATTGCACTACAATGTTCATGTAGTAATTAAAACTTCATCAAAAATAAAACCTCACCCAAAAAAGCGCTTTCTAAGCTATATGATGCTAACAATGAGCCACTAAATTGCTCCGATTGTAGACGGCCTCCAAAAACGACTACAAACAGAAAATTTGTCAAGCGTCATTTAAAAATTGGCTGAATTCCAGAGGAAGTGTCGTTGAAAACGATTTGCACGTTTTGAATAGTGCAGTCACCAAAGAACGGTTTCGCAGGCACATGTTTTGTCAGGACTGACTTGGGAAGCTGTTGAGATTGCTGAGGAATTTCCGATAGACGACTTTCTTTACTGGCAGGATGGGAAAGTGCGCTTGACAAGACTTGGCTGCAGTCATGAAGTTGTGAGGTTGAAGGCCGCGAGTTGTAGCTCACCAGGGACTGCTCACTGCGATGTCCTGAAATTGCCATGATATGACGGTTTGATATCCCTGCATTGGACCAGAGAGTAATGGCAGTAGCGTGGTTTGTGTACGTTTTGGACAAACGAGCTTCTTCGCTAATAGATTTCATCATTTTGGCGAGGCTGTTTATCCCAAGCGGTCGCGCTTCGTACCAAACGGCATCTTCAGTTGTGCTTGTTTTCTTCGGATACTGAACCAAGGCAGTGCACTGTGGATTGACTTTCTGAAGATATAGTCTTAGGGCCGTGTAGCCGTCATCTTGGTCTTCGGTTTCGTACATTCTGGCTTCTTTTTCTCGGCTTTCAATGTCCTTTAAGCCACCGGGATGATTTTTGGACACTTCATCGTGGGCCATTGTTGCGTAGTTTCTCCCGGCTGCATCAGTTTCAAATTTGAAGCTCGTCGTCGTTAAGCTTCTTCGACCTTCACGGCCCCTCCTGCAGAAAAACAGGACAACATGGAACCAAACGTTCCTCAGCAAGGACAGAGGTGACAACAAGGAGAAAACTCCACTTGATTTTAGCTTGTGCAGGTCTTGTTCTTCAATGACAGGTTTGTGCGTGACATTTTCTTTGCCGCTTCGTTTAAGATTTACGATTTGAGCATCAAGCATTTGATTTGACCTTGCAAATCTTGGGTCAGAGGAAATTTGCAGGCCTCTGTTGAATGGAGAGGCACTGAGATATCTTTCCACCGAATGCCGAAATCCTAGCAGTGTTGATTTACTGTATTCTTCGCCTTTTTTTGTTCTCGCTTCGGCATAAAATCTTCGTAAATTTTGATAAAGCTGTCCGATCTTCATTGCCTCGAGCGGAGTTTGAATTTGTTTTTCTGCACACCAAACTGAAATTAGACAAAAAAGAAACAGGTGATCAAAACTGTGATCCTTCTAAGCAACTTAATTCCTTGATATTTTCGCCTGTTTGTTATTGATGGAAGTACTTTTAAGTATCTTTCTGCAACAGGTATGTGACAACTATCTTTAAAAACAATGTTTACAAGGCGCAGCATTGAATTAGTTTACCGTTTACGTAACACTTTAGTGTAGATTGTGAAAGTGTTTCAATGGGTTTAAAAATCTCATAACTACGTTTCAGTTTCTTTGTCAAATCCAGAAAGAATATTGACCTCTGTTTGCTATTTTAACTTACCCTTAAATGTTGAAACCGACCAGTTTGTAACTTTCTTCGTCTTTTTTGAATGCCTTTCGCTCACCAGCTCGTTCAGCTGGCTTTCGGACAGGCTTGCAAACCGCTTTGCAGGTGGCTCCGGAAAAATGTCTGCTAGCAAGTCAAAGCATGGCATTTCTACGTCTTCTTCCAACAGCTGCGACGAAAATTCCGCCTCTCCAGTAGCTGGGTGGTCGGCCATTATTCGTTTTGAAACAGTTCTTGGCGAAATTGAAGTTTATAAACATTAGCGCACACGTCAGCAGCGTTCACCCATGGGCAAATAGTAAATGGTTAATTGACCAATCAGAGCGCTCGCTTTTCTTTAGTTATGTTATAAAGGACATTAAAAATAATGTCAAACCAGTGATTCTCATTTTCCTCTGTTCCTTCTTGTAAATGAATGAATGACCAACCAACCAACCAACCAACTGAATGAATGAATGAATAAATTATTATTGATTATCTTAAATGGTGCTTTCCCGGGCCATTGTATGATATTAAGCCTTTTATTCCTGCTGTAAGAATCCTTCTAGATGTGCACACCAGTGATTGAAAGGATAGGTTGGTGGTCAAAGAAGATGGTGAAATGTGTTCTGGTAATAATTATGGCTGTTGCAGCTATTTCAACAATGTGATCTTTGTAGATGTCTGCAGCAGTTGATTCACAGTCATAAATGATTGGAAATGGTTTTCCAGGGGCAGAGTCTTCATAGCTTGTCTCACCACTGCTAGATGTGTTCAAATCTTAACCTCTTCCCAACCATCATCACTGGCATTCTGCTCAATCTCCTCCTCACTGCTACTTTCATCCTTCTTCTGTGTTTTGTACTCTCCAGTTTCCTTCACCTGCTTCAGTGACTTCATGTACTCTTTCTCTCTCTCCTGCTGTTTTGCTTTTCGTTTCTTGCATTCATTCCTACATGAAGTATTAATTATTGTCAGTGAGTGCATCTGTTTGTACAGGGTGAAAATGTCTTGCATTTATTTGAGAAGTTATTGTTTGAGCTGATATTTAAGAATAATCAAATTGTTTTAGTAGAAACTACAGCTGTAACTACATGTTTACATGTAGAGGATGCAAGGACCATTCTTCATTTGTTTACATGTAGTTGAAATATAGCAAAGAAAGACCATCTTAACACTTTTTGTATACCTTTCACTTAACTTTGGCAAAACTTTTATCAAGAAAAAGTATATCTCCTATGCAGGCTCAGCAGAAGTGGCTAAGGGAATGTGAAATAGAAGATGACAAATGTATTAAGTGGCACGAAACTTACCAACTAGCTTTTAAGTGCGGCACAAGCACACAACTTGTCAAATTCCAACACAAACGTTTGCACAGACGAATATCAACTAACAAATTCTTAGTTAAAATCAGTCTACAAGATGACCCAAACTGCTCCTTTTGCAAAGATGAACCAGAAAAACTTAGTCACCTCTTTTGGTCCTGTCCCAAAGTGATTGCTTTTTGGACCTTCTTAATACAATGCTTTATTTTGTCTCAGATTATTCCAGAAAACTACCAAATCAGTATCCTTATGCATGTAGCTTTAGGATTGATACCAGATTCCTCCAAAAATCGTTGCCAAATGGTCTTTTGCCTCCTTTTAGCTAGACATTATACACTGCATTTGGATTTGTAAGAATAAGAAAATATTGCCAAAGGTAGAAGGCTTTCTCAGATATCTTAAGTCGATCTATCTAGCTGAGCAAAAGGCTGTGGGCACCCTACAAACAAAGTGGGAATTACTGAAAACTTTAATTTAGAAAGCCCCCCTTTTGTTTGTTTGTTTGATTAGTCCCCAGACCGAACATTCCTTCACTGCCTTCTCCAATGGCTTTGCAACCGGCTGCCATAAAAGTTTGATGCCTGAATTTTATTTTGAGTATAGAACGTAATGCTTTCTGTTTAGTGTAAATATGTAGTCTTTCTTGTAAATCCGATGTCTGTAAGTTTTTTGTATGTACAAATGTTAGTTATATATGATCATTAGATGTGTACTGATGGGTCTTTTCAGCTTTTCATGGCCTTTTGATTGCTGTAGTCACAGAGTAACAATGTAGTTTGTTGATAGAGTCAACCAGCCAGATTTACACTGGGATAATTGACCATCTGAACACGACTTTGCCCAGCTGCTTTCAACGCCTCAACCGATGTTTTCAAAGCAAATAAAAAAAAAACCACCATATACAAGTTAACTATCCTGCCCAGGTGCAATAACCTCTTGCCCAACTGTTCAAAATCTTAAAATTTGACACCCCTGGTTTTATGGGATTTTTGCTGATTTTGTTACTGTTTGGTATCACCAAAAAATATTCCAGGTGCAGCATGTCTTATTACATGTAAGTGTAGTTATTAGGTTGCACCACCCCCGCCGCACCCCATCCTTTTTTTTTTTTCATGGTAACATTTTTTATTATTATTTTTTAATGAAAAACAAACGTTGGTTCATTGACTTTGTTCAGATTTAATGGCTCCTAAAAAACCTTTTTCTCTTCAGCTCAAGCAACAGCAGTCTTCAGTGTTACTTTCCATCTTCAATTCCTTCTCCGTCTTTCACTGCTTTTGTTTTCGATCTCTAGCTTTTTCTTTCCACACAGTTTCATTCCTGGTGCCATTAGTGCCAGATGATTAATTTTCCCTTGGAACCTCAAATTTTGCAGCTCCTGTACTAACTTTCAATGACAACATAATGAACAAAAGCAGTTTACATTAAAATACTAATTTGTCAGTAATCTTCAAATTTGCAAAAAACTTAAAAGGGTTTGCATGCTGCTTACTATAATTATATGATTTGACAATTTATGTAAGTTACTTTTTCTTCAGGTACTCCATTAATGTCTTCATCATGTTTTTTTCTTCCCACGTGACCTGCCTTGCCAGAATACTGTACACTGCCAGCTTGGGGATGCAGGCAGCCATAGCGAGAGCACTAAAATCCACACTGGACGGATGTTCTCGCTGTTACAATGCAGCAAAAACGGATGTCTTTTTTGGTTCAAGTTAACACATACTTACTATAATGGGGTTACCATGCGGTCAAACTAATAATAATTGTTACCTTATGAAGAATTGCCATGTTAGTTTAACACTTATAGTGTACGCAGTTGAGGTCAATCCTCTTGTTAAGATACGCAAATACATTTCCATGGAATGCTTCTACTGTGTTGGTCGTCCTCTTCACCTTCTCTCCAATGTATTCCTCAGGTCTTTCAGCCATCTTCTGAAGGACTTTTTTGAAAGTTGCCAGTTGGTCTGGCCAATTGAAGGCATGCTTACACTGATATGGTTTGCCATCATCATTCATCTTGAAAAGCACAACAGTGTCAAAAATATGTTTATTAGTTAAAGAGAAAACAATGTGTTGTACACTGTAGGTTAATAACAATCTCACTCATGTTTGTTTATGGGAAAAGGGGATAGGGTGTCATTTTAGCTATTAACATACTGACTAGTCCAAATGAAGCAACATGTGGGTAGGAAATTCCAAAATCAGTGACCAAATATTGACCAGATAAATTTTTTAGCACAATAAACCTTACTACGCTGAAAGGCATTCTAGAGTGCAGTACTGACAGTCTCTAATCATACAACTATTGTAGTAACCTTTGGGCTGGAGCCGGGATTGATCAAATCCATGATACAGGTAGAAAATAATAACTGGTTTAAACTGACGTCAGTTACAAATGCAGTTGACCCAGGTTGGACTGGAGAGCAGTGACTTTCAAGTGATCATTGTCATTGATTGATATCAGCTGTCAGATATTGCTGATCTTTTACAGCTGTCAGTGTAATTAGGGTAATTTTCCAAATAAAAACTTATGCTTATTTGAAAGGCTTTTCAAAGGAACAAGAATGGCATTTTTCTTTTTTTGAATATCTTGTTCCAGAAATATTCAAGATTTTGTTAAAAAATGATGTCACAAATAATTGTTTAATCAGTACAAAGGTAAATCAGAAAATCAAGACTATCTCAGGAAATATTGGAGTGATGCTACTCAAACTTGGCACCAATAATATACACCAGGCCAGAAACAAAATGACCCCCATTTTGACATTGCCATGGTTAGTATTGGCCCTAGTCCCGTTCTGTTTTTAACCAAATATTTCCATTTTGACCAGATAAGGAGAGGCAGACAATCCTACTTGAAATGCATGAAGTGACCATATTGCCCTACATCTTCTCCACAGATCATTGGGAGTAAATGATGTTTGATTGAGACAAAATATGAGAGCATCACTTGAGCATTAAATAGACTGGAAAGCAAAATTGTTGCCATGGCAACAGCACAGCAGGTGTCATTTTGTGTCATACCAAAGGTACAATAATTTTTTCACTGGTGCAGCATCACTCCAATATTTCCCAAGATACACCTTTCCTTTTGGTTTTGTGATTTATCTTTGTACTAAAACAATTTGTGACATCGTCAATTTTTTAACAAAATTTCAAATATCTTTGTAAAAAGAGAAAATATTAAAAACAAAGAAAATACCATTCTTGTTCTCTTTGAAAGGCCTTTCAAATAAGCATAAGTTATTTTTTACTTCATAATTATGCAATTCAGAACGGGGATTTATTGGGGGGGGGGGGGGGGCTATTTCCATGTAGAATCCAAAATACTAAATAATACTGAAAGGTGTTTTACAAAACATCATTTGTGTCATGTAACAAGGGTTTTCTACTTAGGTTTTTTGGTTTAGGTTAGTTTCCCAAAACAATGTCTATTTCAGTTTTCTGATTATCAGTCTATAATTTTCAATAAATTCATCATCTTCAATTATCTTATTCATCTGGGGCAAAGTAAGGGGGGGGGGGATTTGGGTTGGTGGTGATTATTGGAAAATGTGACATCCAAAGAAGACAGGGACATCTTTTATGGTAATGTTTTGAGTTTAGAGTATACATAATTATGCCATACCTTTACATGAAACCTGCACCATTCTGATGTGTGAATGTCTTGTTAGTGTTGGTAGTAATTTAAAATAGCCTCTGAGAATGTCCCCATTGGGTCCTTGCACATATAGAGCTCCTCACATTGTATGAGGTTTTTGAGACACTTACATTATGGAGCATTGCTTCTGTCATCCTTTTACACTTTGGTTTCTTCTGGTCCTTACACTTAAAATAAAAACATTCAAGAAACTACAAGGTTGTGTTTGGAAAATTTGCTTTGAGGGGAGAAGGGTTACGCCCCAAAAGAGTTGAATAAGTTTGTGACTTAAAATAATTGTCAGTGATGACAATATTGGAGCTACTTCAGGTCTCATTGGGCTTTCAGATTCAACGTTACTTTTGTTTTGGATAGCACCCCCTTGCTTATGAAGTTACTATGGTCGAAATAACGGCCATTATCTAACCTTACTTGCACACACTGTAAACTACTGACTATGACCATTTTTATTAAAAGGACTCGCTGGTAACTTTTTCATATCAGTAACATAAAATTTATTGGTAAAGCTCTTGGCTGCATCATTATTGAGGAAGACATACAATGTGGAATTATTTTCCTTTAGATGTGGACATACAAGATGGCACTTCAAAGGGGGCTGAGCTAAAAAATATCCCAGCTGCCCCAACTCCCCAATAAAACGTACCAGTATCTATCCAATAAGTGGACTGGAGACAAATATGGTTAAGTAGATCAAAGTAACTCACTAACAGTGTTCACTAGGTCTATCTACGCTGAACTGACTTTACCTGACAAGGGGGGTTTTCACATTTTTTAGTTCTGAATGGAACGTTTTAACTGTGTGATTTCCGCAGTAAACCACTTCAGCCTTGGGGAACTTTTCGAACAGCAAATTCGCACATGTGGAATCGTGATCCATCACGCATTCCTTGACATGAAAGTTGTCCTCCTGAAGGTTGGTCAGCAGCTCCTCGAAGATGTCTCCTTCAGCACTCCCTGATGTTCCCGTCCAATTTAATCCAACGCCTCGTTCCGACAAATCAAACGCATAAATACCTGCCTTTACTTCAGTTTTGCTTACAACCCTTCATCCGCAAAGTTGAGACTCAAAAGCGGCCTCCAAGAAATCGGAGCTTGTGAAACAAAGATTTACATCCAGAACTTGTAATTTCTTGGTGGTCGCTTTTTCCAGGTCGTGACCGTAGCGATCGAGAATGCCGGCGATTTGATTCGTAATCGTCTCCGATACTAAAGATTCGTCGTCTATAAAAACTGAGATGGGCAAACCTGCCATTAGGTTGTGTATGTTTTGAACAAACGTAGCAAGGTCCTGTACACTTGATAAGGAAGCGTCGGCAGCCTCGGACGGCAAGCAATTCTTGTCTTTTATCTGGTGATCCGTTTGCGTCGCTTCGGTTTTGGTACAACATAAGTAGGGCCTGTTATAACAAAGCAACATTTTAGGAACTTGTAGAACATTTTATTATTATTATCATCATCATCATCATCATTACCATCATCATTATTATTATTTTTTTTTTTACTTTCTTTTATAATTTTTTTTTCGTGTTTACAAATTTGATTTTTCTCCTATGTTTTGACCCGCGGCCGCGGTCGGCATAAAGTTCCGTGGTAAGCCGCCGACGAATGATGAGCCTTTCCGCGTCCTTAGCAACAGACTTGTAGTTAGATTTCTCCCCCCTTAAGTGGGTAATTACGTACACTAGAAACTGAATGAATGAATGAGTGAGTGAGTGAGTGAATGAATGAATGTGTATTTTAGGTATAGACAACAGGTGCGAGCATTGTATTAAAAGTTCTTAATCTTATCTTCTATCATGCTGAACATGGAAATTTTCATTTAGAGAAATGAACTCTGCTTTTACTAAAACACGAGGAGAGACCTGAAACATAAAATCGCTTTCAGATAAGATGGATCATCGCAGTTATAAAGTCAAAGCAACTTAAGCAAAGTATTATAAATCGTTCACCCAGAGTTAACAGACATGGCTTATATATTGGCATTCATAAACTAGAACTAAACACACATTAGAACGGCAGAGCAATATTGCTGAAACTCAAACTAAATGATATCTCATGATATATTTTTTGGCAGCAAGTTGAATGACAACCGCTTGAAGTCTTTACCTGATGGAGTTTTTGATCATAACCCCAAACTGCTTTTCTTGTAAGTAAAACTGTGACATAAGCTATAAAAAGAGCCTTAACTAAAATGGAAACTGTCGAGATTGCTAATAGAGTGACTTGTCATGACATTATTCTATTGTATATTTGATAATTATCCTGCGAAATCGCGCCGAATATCACCTGATACTTAGCCGACGAGGCGATAGGACGAGTTGGCAAAAATCAGGGGATATTCTGCATGATTGAGCGGGATAATTGTTTTATTATGTTAACTTAGTTTCAATAGTTTCACTAGCAACCTTTGTGGTTCCCCAGGTACCATGGTATGGAATCCCAAAAATATGGGTTCCCAAGTCTCCACTGATTAAAATCAGTAGGTATATGGGGGTTTTGTGTATGTGAGGGAAGGTGGTTGTGAGCAGAAAATAAAACCAGCTCTCTGAAGCTCAACAATTAGTGTTAGTTAAAGTAACAAAAACAACTAAAACCTAGTAGAAATGTTAGATTAAATTACCAGAGAAAGTCGCATTAAGGAAATAGCTTTGGGGAGGGGCAAAACATGTGAAGGGATTAGGGTCAGCTAATTTTTGGGAGTGGAGATTTCTGTATGGGGACTATGGCTAGCTAGTTTGGCCGGAGAGGTGGAGATGGGGGGGGGGGGGATGGGTGGGTGGGGGAGAACAAAGCAAGTATAGGGATTGGGGTTGGCTAATCCTGGGGAGACAGAAATTCTGTATCAGGATTAAGGTTATACTGAGCGAGAGACGTCTGCAGCGTTTTTTTAAGCTCTCTATTAACTAGAACTAAACACACATTAGACCGGCAGAGGAATATTGCTGCAACTCATTGAGACAATTTTATCAAACTAAATGATATCTCATGATGTATTTTTTGGCAGGAAGTTGAATGACAACCGCTTGAAGTCTTTACCTGATGGAGTTTTTGATCATAACCCCAAACTGCATTTGTTGTAAGTAAAACTGTGACAGAAGCTATAAAAAGAGCCTTAACTAAAATGGAAACTGTCGAGATTGCTAATAGAGTGACTTTGTCATGACATTATTCTATTGTATATTTGATAATTATCCTGCGAAATCGCGCCGAATATCACCTGATACTTAGCCGACGAGGCGATAGGACGAGTTGGCAAAAATCAGGGGATATTCTGCATGATTGAGCGGGATAATTGTTTTATTATGTTAACTTAGTTTCAGTAGTTTCACTAGCAACCTTTGTGGTTCCCCAGGTACCATGGTATGGTATCCCAAAAATATGGGTTCCCAAGTCTCCACTGATTAAAATCAGTAGGTATATGGGGGTTTTGTGTATGTGAGGGAAGGTGGTTGTGAGCAGAAAATAAAACCAGCTCTCTGAAGCTCAACAATTAGTGTTAGTTAAAGTAACAAAAACAACTAAAATCACGTAGAAATGTTAGATTAAATTACCAGAGAAAGCCGCATTAAGGAAATAGCTTTGGGGAGGGGCAAAACATGTGAAGGGATTAGGGTCAGCTAATTTTTGGGAGGGGAGATTTCTGTATGGGGACTATGGCTAGCTAGTTTGGTCGGAGAGGTGGAGATGGGGGGGGGATGGGTGGGTGAGGGAGAACAAAGCAAGTATAGGGATTGGGGTTGGCTAATCCTGGGGAGACAGAAATTCTGTATCAGGATTAAGGTTATACTGAGCGGGAGACGTCTGCAGCGTTTTTTTAAGTTCTCTATTAACTAGAACTAAACACACATTAGACCGGCAGAGGAATATTGCTGCAACTCATCGAGACAATTTTATCAAACTAAATGATATCTAATGATGTATTTTTTGGCAGGAAGTTGAATGACAACCGCTTGAAGTCTTTACCTGATGGAGTTTTTGATCATAACCCCAAACTGCATTTGTTGTAAGCAAAACTGTGACAAAAGCTATAAAAAGAGCCTTAACTAAAATGGAAACTGTTGAGATTGCTGCTAGAGCCACTTTAGCATGGCATTAATTTGTTGTATATTGTTTATTCTACTTTGTTTGTAAAAAAAAATAATAAATAAAAATAGGAACTTGGAAGCCAATGAGCTGGAGACCTTGCCGTCAAACGTTTTTGCCAACAATAAGGAGCTGAGGAGCATGTAAGGAGATCTCTGTCTCTTCTTTTTCATTTTAACCAGCTGAGTTGCTCTGACGTTGAAAACGTAGACTGTGTTTATGCCCAATATTTTAGTAATATTCTTGCTGTTGTTGATGAAGAATATTTTGGGAGATTAACAAAAAACAAAAAACTTTTCTGAGGCATTCATATTCTACCGCATATTTCGAGGACACGAAAATCTTCACCCAAAGAACGCAATGAGCATTGTTATGTTCTATCGCTGTTTATCTGCTGTCTGTCTTTTGTGTGTTCCTTGTGTATGTGTCTGTGTGTGGAGGGGGAGGGGTGGGAGGTGGCATGTGTGTCTGTGTGGGGAGGGGGAGGGGTGGGAGGTGGCATGTGTGTCTGTGTGGGGAGGGGGAGGGGAAGGAGGTGGCATGTGTGGCTTGCTTTTATTTTTATATTGGGGTGGAATAAGCGGTTATACACCGAAACCCGCTAACTTGAACTCCGGTGACTGTGACTCCCTGTTAACTGTACAAAATCAGATTTTCCCTGGATTTGAACCTATTTTTCCAATCTTGTATTATCAGCTAACTCAAACTTGGTTAACTCGAACTCTATTCGAGAAACAAACAAGCAAAAACGTCCGTTATTGTTTATTTCGGATTATTTTATTTCGAAATAGGCACAACAGAAATCGTCCAAATTATATTTTACTTTGACATTACTTCTCGACAGAAACCTAAATCACAACCAGCTAAAGGAATTGAATGCAGATGTGTTTCATAACAATACTCGGCTGGGACAGCAGTAAGAGAATTTTGTATTTTCTTGTAAAGGTCATTGAGTCTGTATTTTGTATTTAACTTTTAAATGATCTTGAAATAGTTTCCAATGACTAAACAGATACTATTGCGATCATGCTTTGACAGAGCAGACTGGAGGTATCTACCTGTAGAGATAAAAGACATTTTTCAGAAGAGCGGCATGCCACCTGAATATTCCGATGACCAGCCTGATTTGTGGGGATTGTAAGTATCTGTTTCCTTTAAAACTTTGTTAATCCTACTGCTTTAAAATTAGAGAGAAAATTTCTGACGAAAGCGATACGCTTTTCAGTGCAAGGAAGAGATCCTCTGAACCACGTTGTGAAAACTGGTTTCTAGATTTACGGTAATTATCATAAAATGGTGACCTGAAAAAGTGGGTGCAGTGTGGCTGAAACCGAAAATGATAACTCTTCGATTTACTGAAAATCACCTTTACTGTTTTTGTTCCTTTCTGGAGATAATAAGAGTCTACAAGTGATATGTTTGTCGATAGGTTTTTGTCTTACAACAAGCTAAAGAACTTGCCTGAAGGAATATTCGATAACAATAGCGATTTGACGAATCTGTAAGTTACCATTTTTGATTCAATATTATCAGAGGACATTAATACGTTTTCGAACAATTACTACCTCAGCTTAAAACAATATCAAAACACTTTGTTTGTATAGGTTTATCAAAACGTGTTGACATGGAGTAAACGAGTTAATCGCGTTTGTTTACTTTAAATTAACTCATAAGCCTGCAAAGCGGTACTTTTAAGCGCAGAGTAATAATACCAAACAACAATCGGGGCGAAATTGAGGGAAAAATGCCTACATAAAATCAGTTTCCACTGGCAAGAACGGAGTAAGATTGATTGTTCAATACTAATCATACTGAATTGCTAGATCACCGAGCACATAGATGTAAAATGAGCTATTATGGTTTTATTGTATGGTGTTAATCTGTTCTCTTATTCGATAGTCCTATCCTATGGTCTTTTTCTATGATATTATTTCATGCTGCTATTATTTTCTGCCCTGTAATTGTATCGTGTTATAGGTGGCTGGAAAGCAACGGGCTGCAGAAATTACCACCTGGAATATTTGACAACAATAAGGAACTGCAGACACTGTAAGTAAACGCTGTTATTACATTAAAAAGATGTATAAACGTTCAAAGTGCACGCGGGTATAATCCGTACCAACTCGGTCTTTGATAGGTTTCAGCCTGTCTAGGTTTATTCTTCTTTTGTGGGGGTGGGGGACAGACATGGGAGAGGAAACTGAAATATAAGACGATCAGGCTTGAGGGATGATTAGCATGTCACAGACTGTTTTCCACTGGAAAATCTGGACCATTTACAGAGTTAATGAAATGTCTGTGAATCTTAAATTTACAGACTTTTTATGAGAGTTCAAATCTGACCTACTTTTACATATGGCATACAAAATATCTGTAAAATCATTTTTATAGATATTTTATACACTTTTTGTGGTATTCCTTTTTATAATGTTTATGAAATGATTATGAAATTTAACTGCTGAAATAAGAAGGAAAACTGAAAAATTTACAGAGTTAACAAAATCTCTGAAGAATGTTTGTAAATTTGACATTTACAAAGATTTTCTATGGTTATTTTATCCACTAAAATCTCTGTAAATCGGTACAAGTATAGCATTTTAAAATCTCTGTAAATTGACACAAGCAGGACATAACCCCCATGATGCGGAGTTAAGTTAACTGAGTTACTACTGTTGGAGTTATTATAACTCCAAAAGGGTAGTGTGCGGCTTTTGTCTTGGATTTCAACAGCGCTTGTTTTTAAATGGGAAGCAGTGCGCGGCAAAGAAGGACGGCCTAAAACCTATTTCCTCGCCAAGTTTGTGCTTCCTGAGCGGCTGGGCTGATTTCCCTTTTGGGCGCCATAAGCATTGGCCGTTTGGCCGAGAGGCAAAGTGTTTAAAAATAAAGGTACTAAAGTGCGAAAGAGTCGTTTGAAAGACAAACCATACTTTCTGGGCTTAGCCCTTCACTGGAGGTATGTAGATGATTTGAAATTGCGTACTATTGTTCTTTATTATCTTCTGACCGAGAGGGAGCTCGAGGGAGTTGGGTTAGACTTGGGCATGCGCAAACGAGTTCATTCCCGGTAGGCAATTTGTAGTTTTGGCGCCCGTTTCAACTCAAACTTCGACTCGTGGAAGACAGTTTGGAAGGAATTTCTCCCACTTCGAATGGCTTTTTACCTCAAGATCATAGAATAATGGAATTTAATAGTTTTACAACGTATATGCGACCGGTTGGCAAGCTTCTTCCACGGTAATCGAGTGCTGTTGGTTCAAGTTTTTGGTCTCCATGTTCAGTGATGGTTGCCTTGGTCTGCTGTAGATTTCAAAGGTAAGCATATTGGCCATTTTAGACTGTAATATTTCCAACATATAGTACTGGCTGGGTGTATGTATCTCAAATAACTTGCTATACGAAGAAAATACAAGAGACTAGTGGTATTTTCCACGGTATATATGTACCACTCGAAAGCATTGCATAACTACAGTAGTACGTGCAGCTGTATAAAATTATGCTATCTTGCTAATTCATTACCGTGTTTGTTCTTAATATAAGCAAGGGTTAAGCTTACTGCATGTGCAGGTAAGGAATCGTAGCTAAGATTGCGGCAAACTAGGTGCTCAACTGGCTTACACTTGATTAGATCCATTGATTTACCTGTAGTTGGTGGCAAAGTGAGCTTTTGGTGTGATCATAAATTAATGTACTTGTACTTAAACTCAATTATAAATTTTGCTTTCCAAGTGTCTAAATTAGATGACAAGACTCCACTAATTACGTATACACTTACAAAATAATGTAAGACCCAAACTCTGTTTCGGGAGCAGGGTTAGCACAACAGTAATACAATGATTGTATTTAATTATGTATATGGAACTGTGTGGACATCTTTTGAAATTAGCTTTCCAATTTAAAGGCCTATTTTTCTCCCTTGATCCAATGTTGGCATCTGTTTTTGTTTTGAAATTGTGCTGTTGTTAAAGGAAGGAAACATTTAGCTCTACACTAAAGCATACAGCTGTAGGAGCAAAACAAAGCAACACAGCAGTGTAGACCTCTTCACAGAGATCTCATCAAGAAAGAAATTATCACTCAGTTTAGACAATTGTAGAATGCCCAATGGGGCATGAAAATTGCAGTTCATAAAGAGACACAATGACAAGTCAGATTGAATTGACACTGAAGAGTGGAGCCAAGCCACATAGTCCATTATGCAAACTGACCTTGAAGTAAAAACATCAAACATGAGGAAAACAGTTATCCAGACATATACACAATTTACTCATCATCAAATCGATTTCCAAATTGCAGTAAGTTGGCCCTCAGTGAATTGGTAGAAACTTCAAGGTAAAAAGCACCGAACATAAAACCTCATTTTCTTGTTACAGTACATGTCGTGTAAGTACTTTAAATTTGATAAAAAACAATGCTGTATGAATTGGCCATTATCATGTTGCCACACTTGACTCTTCTGACTTAAAATGGGCCAAAATTTACAAAATAGATATACAAAACTTTCCCAAAGAGAAAAACAGAGCAGCCATTAATTGTGGGATAAAACAAGGGCTTCAAAGGTTTAAGGAATTTCATGTCACACGAAATTCATGAATTATTGGTCATGGCGTGTACAGCCCTGTAATGCATCAAGGCTGAAGATGGGTCTTTTAGTTTGAGTGTTCACATCTTCATTGAAGTGCCTACTGTTGTGGTAATGCAACTATTAATTCTGTTAACCCTAACTCGACAAAAAAAATCGTGTGGTACAAAATTAATTCTGGCCACAGCTGCCGTCCAATAAAGTCTGCTTGATTTCATATCAGTGACCTGACTTTTTTTACAATGAGAAAAGAAATAGAGACAAAGCTAATTTATAGTTCTATAAAATTATATTTTATCCCAATCACAGTATACAGTAATATGTCAATTAAATTACACTGTAGTTGGCTTGCTTTATTTACCGGTACTACAACTGTACATGTATCACGTACAAATGACCTTCAAAGGCTGTTTATTTTTTCCATAATAAGTACCGTGCTTGTGTCCAGGCAAGTATTTGGGGTGTTAAAACATAAATCTCTATCCTGCTTGATTGTATTTGAAATGCTTGGAGCCTTACACTGTACTTTTGTTTTGCAATAGTTGTGCTAAACAGCTACTGAGTATTGTATGGCATTTGCCTCCTTTTACGGGTCGGTACATTTCACTGACCCCCAGTCCATGGACTACCATGATGGACTACCGAAATGGACTACATATATGGACTGCTAAATGGACTACCAAAAATGGACTACCCTTAATTACCTACCTTGAAAAAAAAAATTAGTTAAGTTTGGTTGTTTTCATCGATTGATCGTGATTATTTTTTAAATGCTGCTGTTCAGCTGTTCTGCAGGCGCATTCACTCGTCGTGCATGATGGCTGACAGGCTGCAGCTGGAGTAAAAATTTGATTTATAATCTTCCAGATGATTCCTTGCCTGGCTGTCATGATGCTCAAAATGGTAAGTGACAGAAGAAGATACAACTCAAAAATAGATCACATGACCAGGCCCAGGGGGGTACTCCCTGAAAAGTTGGGTGGGGGTGCAGCCTGCTTCCCAGAAGCCTTACCTTATTTAAAGTGCACCTAGCCCCAAGAATAGTTATTCTTTCCGCTAATAATTTTATAATACTTTGTACATATTCCAAAAACATGTAGCATTTATTTCCAGCCTTTAGAGTTTTTTTATAGGGCTTACGATAAACTATGCATCATTTGGTACATGACCAAGTCAGCTGGGGCGTGGGTCTATTCCCCAGTTGACTATTATGTATGCATGTTTACAAAGACGCAGTGCGATGAAAATCAGTTTGTGACTTTAACTGTGGAAAAGACCCACGCTCCTTACTACCTTGATCGTGTGACAGATGACTGCTAATATCGTAACTTTTACAGCCTGTAAAAACTCACGATTTGGTTATAAAAAATTAAAGGCGCAATGCGTTTTGAATAGGTGCAAAGATTAATTTTAGCGAAAAAAAATATTTCAGTGTTGGGGGCACTTAAAGACCAAAATATCTGTGATTTTCCCTACCCTATCTATAACAAACGATTATAAATTCAAATTTTTACTCACCATCCAGCATGTCAGCCATCACACGAGATGAATGAATACGCCTGCAGAACAGCTGACCAGCAGCATTTAAAAGATAAAAGATGGTGAAGATCACGATCAATCGATGAAAACAACCAAACTTTACTAATTTTTTTTTCAAGGTAGGTAATTAAGGGTAGTCCATTTTTGGTAGTCCATTTAGCAGTCCATATAGGTAGTCCATTTCGGTAGTCCATCATGGTAGTCTATGGACTGGGGGTCAGTGAAATGTACCGACCCTCCTTTTACAGACTGTAGTGATAGCTTACCCAAGTATTACAACTGTCAGTGAGACCATCACTGTATGAGAGCAGATCAAAGGCAAGTGGAACTATCTAAAATTTTTAAAGTTATTTTTTTGCATCATAAGGTGGTATGTTCACTTCTTTTTGCCTTTTTTTAACTTTTACAATAATTAGTCATTCAAAAAGTTTCAGTTAATGGCTTGTAATGAGAATGTGCAATGAAGACCATACTGTAATTACAGTGTATTCTCCTGGATTTCTGAAATTTCATTACTGCTGGGGTGTTTTTCATACCTACAGACTGTATGATTGTCTAGTTGTTGTGTGTAATAAAGAATAACATTTAAGATGGCTTCATGTTCATGGAACAAGCGTAAAACTCCCAAGCCCAACCATATATGCATGTGCCATTGCAGCATTAACACCAATCCTTTAAAAAGAATCTCCCTTAATGTTTGCGTCATCCCTGCAAACTGCAATGATGCTTGGTCATGAGAAGGTTAAGACACAGTGTTGACATGCTTGAGCATACAAAATAATTATAAGACAGTCTTCTGGCCTGCCATCATGGCTTGTAACACTTAAAAACTAGATCATGTTTTCCAGAGACCTACACTAAGACCATCTACATGTAACAGTATTGTTTGGGAGATCATAACAGTAATCATCCTCTGGCACTCAAGATTTGAATCTTTGAATTTTTCAGCCTGGCCAATGTAGCATTTTGTATTGTGTTAACATGCACATATTTTTCAATATTTAAGCTCATATTTTCATTCTGGTTTCTGAACTGTGCAGTTCAGTGTATACTTGGCCTTGACATCCGGTTTTTTTAATCTTCAGGCTGAATACATGTAGTTATGTGCGCAGTACAGTATATGGCAGACTACTTTACAGTGTATGCTCAAGTTGCAAAGAAAAGTAAAACCTTTTAAGGTAAGAACTTTCTGTAACATAGCATGATGAAGGAATGTGACCATTATTGAACCTTTTGTCGTCTTCGGAATTTTTGTTCCACCTCATGCAACCTTGATCCAGTGTAACAAAAAAGATCACATCAGCATGATGGGCTTGTGATTTCTTTTAAGTCCTGGTCAAACTATTGAACAAAGTTGGATTTAACATTGCAAGATTCTTCGACCGTTTGACCGCCCATGTTGGATGATGTTTGTCAAACAATTTTTGCTAGATCAAGTGTTGGATAGAGTTTGCTTTTGATCAAACATTACACCCAACAATTCTGCTCAATGAAAAAAACGTTGCAGTGTTTTGCCGCTCTTCCAACAAAGCTTTATCCTGATGCAAGTCACATTCACCCTGCTAGCCAATCAATAGTTGCTATTTTCGTGCTCTCTTTGCAGATGTCCGGTTCAATAGCGTTTAAAATTTCTGAGAACTGATCTGGGCTTGTTGATTCTAATCATCTCCCTAAACACGGGTGTATCTTGCAATGATAACTGTAAAACGGTTTGGAACATACCCTTTTCAGCTTGTTCTCTCAACCATTCCATGATTTTTTCTCACTTCACACCGAACACTGAACAGCTCTGGTACCATAAACATTAACGCTAAGCACTTTTGGTTTCCACTTTAGTGCTACAGTGTATGTTTTAAATTACATTTTAGTGTCAAGTTGTACCAGTAGCTTGTTTTGCCACAGACTATAGTTTGGATACATGTACAATGTAGTTTGGCCAGGGCTTTACACTACACTGTATGTCTTAAATTACTGTACTCCCACTTTAAAAGAATGAATAATGCTGTAAATACATGTATAACTGTCCATACCCTATGATCACCAGTTAGGTGAACTATCTAATGTTAACCGATTTCAAAATTAATTGGAAAGTTTGTTACTTTTCAAGAAAGGCTTCCCTCGTGATGCATTCAGAGAACTGTGTTTGCTGATAAGTCATATTCATCGTTACAATACTAGACATTGCAACTGTACTGTGTAGAACTAATATCAGACAGTTTGCAATAAGTTTCCAGACCTACAATGTAAACTGTTTAATTTCTTTCATTCAGAAATTCAGAATGCTGACAGTATTTCTCTGTTGAAATCTGAATTAAGAACATTACTCCTCTATTGACTACTCCTATTTTGAAAGTGTTGTTTTATGTTTAGCTGCTGGTGTGTGTTTGTTTGTGTGCTTGCTTTTTACACGTACATGTAACCTAAGTGTAACATGATAGTAATGCATGAAACCCCAAACAGAAAATCGAAAAAAATCTGAGTTCCAGACGGGATTGGAACCCACGACCCTCTGCGATCTAGACGACGTTCTAACCACTGAGCTACTGGTGAGCAAGGGTGAAATGTGGGCTTTGACTGGAACTCCATCACGCGGTCACACAGCCATCTTTGATATGCCTCAATATGCATCTTTGATATGCCTCAATGTGACTGCGTGATGCAGTTATGTATGTGCTAGTCATTATTTGGCTGTGTGACCACGTGATGCCCACATTTCACCCTTGCACACCATAGAGTGTCCAGTAGCTCAGTGGTTATCCATCTAGATTGTGGAGGGTCGTGGGTTCGAATCCCATCTGGAACTCAGATTTTGTTTTCGAGTTTCTGTTTGGGGTTTCATGCATTACTACATGTATCATGTTGTATTTCTTATTTCACTCACTTTGTAACCTAAATGAATTGATTAATTAAATAAGCTACATGTATGCCTAAAAATCATGATTTCCAAGTTGTAATTTTTTAGGAGCCCGTAGCTCGTATAAGCCCCAATGGTTTCTTTATGGACATCCTCGCCATTATGTTTCTCATTCTTTTCTTATTTATTTATCTTTTGTATCTTAATACATATTTATCTTGTAACAATGTGTAAGAAATATGGAAAAAAATACATTGAAACTGTTGAAATTGCCTGCTCCAAAAAAAAAAAATTCATCTTTCCTATAAATAAAAATTAATGTGACCTGCAGTACAAGCAATTTTTTCTTCTAGCCAATCTGGTATCATACATAATTATGTGCTACATAGAGTCCTTTGAAGTTTACCCCCTAATAGTAATTTCCTTTTCATACCTTATACATGCTACTGTAACAGAGTAAGGTACATGTACTTGTCATTGCCACCACATTAACTCTACTCAATTTTTTTTGCCTTTATGCAAACTGTAATAAGTTAAGCCTATACTAAGCATGAAATAGCCTCCACAGTGAAGTCTTATTGTCCATGCTTCTCCTTGAAGGCATAATGTATCATGTTACAATGCATGCAAGTTATGGAAGCTTTTCACAGCCAATAACAGTCCCTTAGAGTCCAGGCAAACCAAGTCTTTAAAATAATAAATCTTTGTGTACGGTTGACCCACCGAATCTTTCCTTATTGATGGTCTATCCAGTGTTGACCAATTGATACACATACAGTACACTGTAATAGCCTCCTATGCAGCTGTTACTTACATGTTGGTCGTATTCTCCCTCCCCACCAACATCTGCTGAACGGAGCCGGACATTCCCTTCCCAGGAACTGATTAGTCACATCATGGCTGTTAAATTTTGGTGGCAACATGTAAGTTCCTGTAGCCTCCTTTGCAGCCATTTTTGTCAGTTCTCTTCTCCCTCCAGATTGAATACTTAGGCACAATGGGAATGGAATTTCCAGCTTAGTTCACCAGACATTAGTGGGGAGGGATTAAGGACAGACCCAAACAACAGCTGCAAAGGAGGCTAATGCACATAAGTGATGTTTTCAACATTAAGGAATACATGTACATGCACATGTATATCTATATGCGTAGATACATAATTATATTATGTGTTGTTGTATCATACAAATCAAATGCTAGCATTTTCTTTGTTCCTTCAATCAGTTTAGTTCATTTAAAGTCTTTTTTTTTCTTTTACAGAAAGAAAAATAGCACATCAGAGTATCAAGGACACCAACTTCATTGCCAAAGGAATTTGTCTTGGGTGGTCATCTATTTATGGTCTGGGAAAAGCCATCAGTATAATTCTCATTCTTTCTATCTATTTTAACCCCTCTGAACAGGCGGGTAGCACGCCTCATACAGTTCAGTAACATACATGTAATCTTTCATTCTCTCTATCTAGTTTAATCATAACGAGCCAGAGATAACCGAAAGTTAAAAAATCTCCCAAGTCTAGTTGCTAAGGAGTGACGTTATAGGCCTGCATAAGAGCCGTCAACGTACTCCATTTGTGGTTTCACTGCAGGAGCATCTTCGCACACCTTGAAAGAAGTATTGTTTTTGCCCTTCAGCGGCAGAATTTAATTTACCACCACGCGGCACGCTTATGCCATGTTCTCATGGCATTTTATGGCTTTACTTGTAAGACAAAACGCTAGTTTCGTCAAATGTTATGCTTTAGCGATTCGTTGAGATTTTCAAGGGGATAATCGGCATATTTCAGTATGTGATGGCCAGAAATTACAGCTTCTGAAAGCCTTTTCAAACTACCAAGTAGTTTAGGACTCTGTGTATGTTTGTGCGATGAAAATAGCAATAGTAAAATATTCAGTGATTTAGAATATGTAACTTGCAGATAAAGATTTAGGCAAATGTTACAATTCTTTTCTTGTTCATCCAGGTTGAAGTCCTGGCATCACTGTATGCCTGAGTGCTTCTGGGATATATAACATGAATAGTTTTATGAAGTGCAGATAAAAATCTAGGCAAATGTTCTATATCTTTTCTGGTTCATCCAGGTTGAGGTCCTGGCATCACTGTATGCCTGAGTGCTTCTGGGATATATAACATGAATAGTTTTTTTGAAGTGCAGATAAAAATCTAGGCAAATGTTCTATATCTTTTCTGGTTCATCCAGGTTGAAGTCCTGGCATCACTGTATGCCTGAGTGCTTCTGGGATATTTAACATAACATTTTTTTTTAAATGCAGCTAAAAATTTAGGTAAATGTTCTATATCTTTTCTGGTTCATCCAGGTTGAGGTCCTGGCATCACTGTATGCCTGAGTGCTTCTGGGATATATAACATGAATAGTTTTACGAAGTGCAGACAAAAATCTAGGCAAATGTTCTATATCTTTTCTGGTTCATCCAGGTTGAGGTACTGGCATCACTGTATGCCTGAGTGCTTCTGGGATATTTAACATAACGTTTTTTTTTAATGCAGCTAAAAATTTAGGCAAATGTTCTATATCTTTTCTGGTTCACCCAGGTTGAAGTCCTGGCATCACTGTATGCCTGAGTGCTTCTGGGATATTTAACATAACAGTTTTTTTTTAATGCAGCTAAAAATCTAGGCAAATGTTCTATATCTTTTCTGGTTCATCCAGGTTGAGGTCCTGGCATCAATGTATGCCTGAGTGCTTCTGGGATATATAACATGAATAGTTTTTTGAAGTGCAGATAAAAATCTAGGCAAATGTTCTATATCTTTTCTGGTTCACCCAGGTTGAAGTCCTGGCATCACTGTATGCCTGAGTGCTTCTGGGATATTTAACATAACAGTTTTTTTAAATGCAGCTAAAAATTTAGGCAAATGTTCTATATCTTTTCTGGTTCATCCAGGTTGAAGTCCTGGCATCACTGTATGCCTGAGTGCTTCTGGGATATTTAACATAACATTTTTTTTTAAATGCAGCTAAAAATTTAGGTAAATGTTCTATATCTTTTCTGGTTCATCCAGGTTGAGGTCCTGGCATCACTGTATGCCTGAGTGCTTCTGGGATATATAACATGAATAGTTTTTTGAAGTGCAGATAAAAATCTAGGCAAATGTTCTATATCTTTTCTGGTTCACCCAGGTTGAAGTCCTGGCATCACTGTATGCCTGAGTGCTTCTGGGATATTTAACATAACAGTTTTTTTAAATGCAGCTAAAAATTTAGGCAAATGTTCTATATCTTTTCTGGTTCATCCAGGTTGAGGTCCTGGCATCACTGTATGCCTGAGTGCTTCTGGGATATATAACATGAATAGTTTTTTGAAGTGCAGATAAAAATCTAGGCAAATGTTCTATATCTTTTCTGGTTCACCCAGGTTGAAGTCCTGGCATCACTGTATGCCTGAGCGCTTCTGGGATATTTAACATGATCAGTTTTATGAAATGCACATACAAATCTAGGCAAATGTTGTAAGCAGGTTTAATGACCAAAACGTTTTACAGTTGGTACATTTCTTTGCAGAACAATAACACGTTTGGATGAAATGTTTTTTGTTTTTCGAGAACGTTTTCCTTACTTTAATGCCCTTCAGACTAATTTAGTCCTTGGAGAGTTCGCCAGCATTTTCCAAGTTAAACAAATTTTAACAATCGGGAGAGAATTAGAAAAAGGAGAAGTTGTATTTTGAAATGATGATTTCGATACCGTCGCCGTTGTCGCTTTTACTGCCAAGGTCGGTTTCGGAAGTCGAATAGTGAAACTTCCATTTCGACGTCTGCCGAGGTTATTGAGGAATTATTCAACGAGAATTTTATCAGTTCCTAGGGAAACCGTACGGATAGTAAAACTTTTGTTCATGGGCACGCAACGATATCACATATTGAAGCGAATTATTTTAGCTCAGTGATGTTAATTTACTTTCACGGCGTTTAAGAAGAGTAATACTTGCAGACTGATTTGTGTATATTACTCCCAAATATGTTCACTATTACCATGTATTGCAAGTATCTTTGATTTAGGAATACAAGCGAATTTTAATTAGCGTTCAAAAGAGATATATATCCCTCCAAAAACAAAACACATAATAGGGCTGTTTATACGAGAGAAAATAAGCCACGGATTACTCTGGCCGCGGCTTACAGAAGATGCGAAAGGAACCATTTATACAAGTAAAAACTCCTAGGCCAGGATAAGCCGCAGCTTGAGAAAGCCGTGAATGTAGATTTTGTACCATTTATACGGAGTGTTTGTGTCTTATGTAATCCGTGGCCAGAGTAAGCCGCGGCTTATTTTCTCTCGTATAAACAGCCCTATTGTTTTTCCCATATTGCATGCGAAAGAGAAACAAAGAAAACTTGAGTCTTTGGTTGTAATTTAGTGCTATTTTCTGGAACCGGTGAGCCTACCTCAAGAGTAATTATTCACCAAAACCAAAACAAACTATTGGGTATCTTTTTCCGGTTCCCGCAGTCACTTTTCGAGTGCATCAGGTCTAAAGATAGAATTTAATTAAACTCTCGTCATAAATAAACGATCGCGTTTAAGGATTATGACAGATAAGCGTGAAAATTGACGCCCCATATCAAACAGAAACGAGTACCAAACGCGATTCAATTACATTGGAATGTTCAGAGTAGCTGGATATCCTGCTGAGATTGGTGGCAAATTGCCCCCTATCTCAGCGGGATCCAGTGGTATTTTTGTGGTTGCTAAGAACCTCTGGCTCGTTATGCCTCTGAACTGGCGGGTGGCACGCCTCATACAGTTCAGTGTAACATACATGTAATCTCTCTTTCTCTCTATCTAGTTTAATTCCTCTGAACTGGCGGGTGGCACGCCTCATACAGTTCAGTGTAACATACATGTAATCTCTCTTTCTCTCTATCTAGTTTAATTCCTCTGAACTGGCGGGAGGCACGCCTCATACAGTTCAGTGTATCATACATGTAATCTCTCTTTCTCTCTCTCTAGTTTAACCCCTCTGCACTGGCGGGTGGCACGCCTCATACGGTTCAGTGTAACATACATGTAATCTCTCTCTCTCTATAGTTTAATTCCTCCCTACTAGCGGGTGGAACGCCTTATGTTGTCCAGTGTAGCATGCGTGTAATCTGTCTTTCTCTCTGTCTAGTTTAACCCTTCTGAACTGGCGGGGGGCACGCCTCGTACAGTTCAGTGTAACATAAAACATTAGTAATTTAATTCCTCTGAACTGGCGGGAGGCACGCCTCATACAGTTCAGTGTATCATACATGTAATCTCTCTTTCTCTCTCTCTAGTTTAACCCTTCTGAACTGGCGGGTGGCACTCCTCGTACAGTTCAGTGTAACATAAAACATTAGTAACTCCAATTGTGAGTTATACCAGCAGCCGTTTGGAATGAAAATATAATTTTCCAGTGTTAATAAGAAACGATAAAGCTAAGGGACGTAAATTATACAACTTCTGCGGCAACTGCAATAGAAAGGATACCTTTTTCATGCCGTTAAATGTTCAGTGGCGATGGACTGGCAAGCTCGGCCCTGAAAAGTTCACGGCCACTGACGTTTTTAGCGTTTTTCAGGTCGCTTTAGTACCAGCTCGTTTTTGCAAAGAAAACGTTAACATTTTGCAATAAAATACATATCTTTTGAAGATACAGTATTGTCTGCACTTGATTTATCGACAGACACTTTGTGGTCCAGCTTTTGTTCACTTTTTATAGACATTTTGTTGGGATTTTGTGTTCTGGCGTTTCATCCTGGTTTGTTTCCCTCTGTCTTTTACAGAGAAAATATGAAGATTTTGCTGAGATTTCATATGGTACTCCTTGTATATTTTACAAACATTACACCCACTTTTTATTAACATTGTGTGCTTTTTATTTGTGTACATTTTATTAACATTTCATGCAGTTATTTTGGTTCGATTTTTACGAAGATTTTATGGACATTTTATGTTCTTTATTTTACAGAGTTTTTTCCTAGAGTTTTTTTTACAGAGAATACCTTGAGATTTTACAAGGATTTTTACAAAGTTTATGAAATCTCTGTAAATTTTGCTTACAATTTACACAGAAAACATTGAGATTTCACAGACATTTAATGGGATCTGGACGCGTAAAATTCTGTCGAATCTACAGACATTTTATAGGGTTCATAAAATCTCTGTAAGTGTGCACGTTTACAGACATTGCAATTTACAAAGGAAATGTATACATTTTACAGAGATTTGACAAACTTTTTTGAAGTCTGTAAATGGTTCAAGTTTTCCAGTGTTCTTTCTCGATATTGATGGGGGCACATGGCATGGGAATGTAAGGTCATTATCTGCAACCAGCGGCAACCATCTGTGAGCAATGTATTTCCAGGAAAATTAATAAGAAAAACAATGTTGTGGGAAGAAAGCAATTTTCACTATTAAAAATAAGTGTATCCCAGTATGGATGTCATGGGAATATCTGTTTCCATGGTCATCGGTATTTCACAACAGTTTGCTGTTAAATATAAATGACTAGAAAAGGCGCAAAGCCTTATCACGATAGTTGACATATATTGAGTACTTTGAGGATAATCGTAATATAGACAACTTTTTTTATATCACTTGTGAATTACGTTATAAGCACTGGGCCCTAAGTAAAACCCCATGAATTGGGTAAAAAAAATACAAAATCGTGTGCTAAAATATTATCAAAACCCAAACCAAGTGACGACATAATTCATTCAGACATAATTCATTCAGAACTGTGACATCTTGTTTTTACTGCAATGTTTCAGAAGAGTCTTTCGGGATCGGTTTTTAAAACAATTAGTTTAGACGACGTTACAGCCGCGTCCTAAGCCATTTTCAATTTTGCCAACAGTCATATCTAAACATTGTCTACTGTTGATGGTAACAAAAAGGCTTGCATCCCAAACTTGAAAACTACTTATTTACTTTATAAATAAACCACTTATAAACAGACTCTGTTTGTAAGTGGATTTGGACACCCACTGATCGTCTGAAACCGCGGCCCATTAGTTCAACGTTGTTTAAATAACTGGCCCTCAGTTTAAAGACGTTTAACTTAAGGTATGATTATTAAAAATCAGGGAAAAGAACTTTTCGCTTTTCCTGACTGACGGGCGTTGATTAAAAAAAACCCTTATTTTGCTAAGTGTTCACTAAAATTCAGTCGCGTTTTGTAATTCTTACAGCCTTTTGAACGACAACAGCCTCACGCAGTTAAACGAGAGTGTGTTTCATAACTTGACGAATCTGACGTACTTGTAAGTTATAACGTAATTTGCTCTGAAGTAATATACACTTTAGTTTCTGCTCTATTGCCAAGACATGCATTGTATGAAGTTGCAAACAATCGGACGGTTTTATCAGGGCGTGCTTTTAAATTAAAATCATTAGCTTGATTCCAAAGGCAGAAAGAAAAGCTCAGTGAAAGGGTTTGCGTGCCCCTTAATAACCAAACAGACGATTGCAAAATAAATAAACAAACACCATAATTCTTGCTGGCAGTTACGACCATACTTCTCAAGCCTCATTTGTATAAAACACCTGAAGGCGCCATAAGGGGGACTAACTTAACTACCAAATGAGCTAACATTGTTGCTATGGAAAGTTCCCGACGCTCATATCTTGGAAACCCTAACTTGCACAGGCAAGCTGTTTGGCTATGTTTTTACAATCAAAAAGGTTTACAAGATTTTCGACTCACAACCATATTTGGTAAGTCACGTGACCAGAACAGGAAAAGGCCTAAAACTCGAGTGGCGTACACTTCTTGATATCGAAAATGGTGCCAATGGTTAACAATCGCCAAGGTGCAAAACTCTACGTATCGATGTTTGAAAATTCGCATTTTTCTGAGATTTATGACGTCATAAGCACGCAAATTCATACCATTTCGTCATTATCATTGCAGTTATGTACGTTAACAACAATTGCTTACCTAGGCTTGTAAAGAAGGCTGGAATATCTCCGATTGGCAAAAAAAATCGGAACTTCACATAATTTTCTCCAAGTTTTAGGGATTTTTCTCTCTAAGGCGCGGTTGGGGTCTGGGGCAAGTTACGCATGCGCAATAGCAATTTATTAATTTTACATGTTCACCTCTTCGCACGTTTCTTTTACAAATACAGTCCGCAAAAATCCCTTGGCAACAACGCTAAGTCTGTAGTTAAGTTAGTCCCCCTTAATCCACTAAGAATTTGGAAAATTTTGTATCCTTATATTGTTGCAGTACTGATTCTATACCTTGCTCTAGTTACTTTTTTAAGAAAGTTATAAAAAAAGTCTCAAACAACATTACAATCCGAATGATCTACTGGGATCTTAAATACTCCCAAGTTCAATTGAATACAGCTTAATGGCTTAATGGCTTTTGTAGGTATTTGCAATACAACAAATTGAGAGATCTGCCCAGGAATGTCTTCAGCAGAAATACACAACTAAAGAGACTGTAAGGAGAAAGTGTTATTAGTTAAGAATACAGTTATTTAATGTTTGTTTATTATATAGTGCTAAATTGTAAAGATTGTCAATCTCTAAATTTGTTACGTGTTTAACCTCACTTTTTCCGATATCTTGCTATTTGGTGCAGGCGCTTAAACAACAACAATCTAACGGAGTTGAATGAAAGTCTGTTTCGAGGCCTGAAGGAATTGGATGATCTGTGAGTGGATAGAATTTGCATCATAACAGAATAACCACTTGTCCACAATAGATAATATGCAGCTATGGCATGTCTCCAAAAAACACTCACACACTTAATTTGATGTATCACATATACACCGTCTTAAGCTTATGGGCACAAAAATGAATACACTTTTATAGTTCTTCGTTATCTAGGTAAGACATAAAACTAACCGATTTGATTTCGGCGTGTCAAATATTTGCAATGTATAATACAGATATATTGGGGTCGGCTGGCCCCTGCAGAGATGGAAAGAACATGTTATAGTTAGACATTTCTTATTAACTGTATCACACACGGGTTTATTACGAACCAGCAAAATGACTAGCTCCCAGGTGGCTTGTTAACTCAGTTGTCAGAGCACAGAACTGCGACGATCAATCACATATTCATTCGGTGTGTCTTGGAAAGCGCACTCAGTGAACCCAGTCGAGTGTTTCTGCACAAAAACAACATGCAAGGCTAGTAAACATAGATGAGTTACTCTTAATGAGCTGTCGTTTTTTTATTGAGATTCTCTTGAAAACTGGAAACATCAATATACTTATTTTAACTTATTATTTCATGTTTTTATCTAGGTGGTTATTCCGCAACAATATTACTGTCCTTCACCCAAAAGTGTTCGCAGATCTGACAAAATTGGATGAACTGTGAGTTCTCTCCCACATGCTTTTTTATTCTATATTTTTAACTGCAAGATTACATTTGAAGTGAACGGTTCTAGGCCTTGACCAAGTCAGAGTGGATGCCATCCGTCATATATATGTTGCTGTATTGGGAAAGAATTCAATTCGCAAAAGGTTAATCTAGAAGTATGTCCAACTTTGAAATTGGGCAATTTCATAAATTGAAACAAGTGTAACTGACATGTTTACTGCGTATCTGCCTTGTGAAGGAGACTACCCTGACGGTTTTTTGTTTTACGAAACTACAAAAAACACGATCTTAGTTATTAGTATCTTTATTATGTATTCTTTCCATGTTCACGCTAAGTGTCAAGCAATGGTCGTGATCAATTAAACCATAATATATTATGGTGAACTTTGTTGTGGAGTGCGCTTTTTGTCTTTGAATAGATGGAAGACACAATCTCCTCCCTATCATCTCTCGATAAAAATGCAAGAAACAGTTCTTGTTTTTGGGAGAAAAATAATTCCTGCCTTTTGTATCCTGATTGCTAGTTTGACATGGCCGCCAGTCTCTTAATTTAGTTTTATGTTGTCTGTGTCTACAGGGATTTATCGAACAATAACGTGAAATGCTTACCAGAAGGAGTTTTTGATAGCCTGACTAACCTCACGTTTCTGTAAGTAGGAGTGAAGACGTTATTAAGCAAAGAAGATCACCGTCGCCCCCACCTACCCCAGCCCTAAGTGGAAAAGAAGATAGCAAAATAAACAAAGTCCTAAAGGGAGTCCGATAAGAAACAAAAGGCTGAATTTCTGTTTAGACTTAAATTTCCGCAGATTTGATTTAACTTTCAAGGTATCACCCACCACCCCATATATGTAGAAAAGAGCAAGGAATAGTGGTTATGACCGTCAGACACAGGCCACAGCTCTAACCACTGAGATGATGCTGATAAATAAAGGAGGCAAATTTTAAAAGATTGGTTATGATTAAGAAAAATGCAACCGACATAATGTAAGTCACTGTCTCAGGAAAACAAAAACTAAATCTGAGTTATCAAGCGGAGTCGATTTAATAAACTTCAGTGCAACCGGATCTGATGCTCTGACTAATGAGTTACTTCTCTTAGTTCATATTATGTGAGCCTTATTCTGTACACATTTTGAACGAGACAAAGCCTTCTGTCTTTCCTGGGTAAATATTATTTTATACACTCGTTGTTAATTCTTCACTGCATTCTTGAGACTCATTTCATAAAAGTAGCAAAACAGCCTTAAACAATTGGCATTTTATGCCATATCCTAAGTTGATGTAACCGTAAAGTCCACAATAAGCATATCCAAAGTAGAAAGTGTAATCACTGTCGATAGCCTAAGCTTTTATATATGGTTATGTACCAGGTTGATAAAGTGTATGTTTCACCATTTCGATGCTACCATCTTGACTGATATTGTCCTTTTTCAGGTTTCTGGCCCATAACAGACTGGAAGATTTCTCGGCGGTCATCTTTAGAAACTTGACGAAGCTGAGGATACTGTAAGTAAACTTTATTTGTGGTTATAAAAAGAAAAGGAAACAAAAAAAAAAGATGATGATATTATATGAAATATATTGTGTACTAGCTAGATTATAATTACTTAGGGTACCGTAATCACAACAGTAGAAAAAGTAAGGTGTTACTTATTTTTAACCGTTCCAAGTGCTGTATTTACCAAGGTCATTATTCCTAATTGTAATCCCTGAACCTGGATTGGGATATTATAGGTTTTGTAGTTAATGCTCAAAACGTTGTTCCGACAAACAAATAAACAAAAGAAACATCGCAAAATAAATATATATACAATTCCAAACAATGTAGAACTGCAAGAGGAAGCACATACTTATCGGAATAACATTTCTCGGCAGTGAGAATGGTTACGTTCATTTCATTTTTACTGAGATTATCACAATACAATACTCCTATCCACGGAAATCATTTTCAAAACTTAAGATGATTATGTTAAAAATTTAAGCCACTAACTATGCCAAGTGTCAAAGTAGCTTTGGGGAATTTTAGCGCCCGTTGTATGTCATATTTCATAATTTCCTTCGGCTAAAAGGGGAAAGTTCACAGCAAAGCAACGACGCAGTGTACAAATATTATATTAAAATTTCATTTTGTGCAATCTACCAGGAAATTGGAGAAGAACAGGATAACGAAGCTCCATCGTGATCATTTCAAGGGCCTAGCAGAGTTGTATGATCTGTAAGTTGGATAATAATACTTACAACCAGGAAGGTCCACCATATTACCACTAAACATACCTTTCCACTGACTATATTTGTTCTTTGATCCGCCAACATTCAACAGTAAACCTGTGACAAGGGATCAAGCAAATAAACATCTGAAGCATGTTTTCTTGCCACTATCTGGAAACATATATTGTTTGAGATCCTTTGTCTACCTTGAACACCAGTTTAAAAAGATTTATCAGACTTAGAAAAAGGGAGGGCTTAAGTACTTAAGATCCTATTCATCCTAAAATCGGATTTCTTGGTTGTGATGTACTTAGCACAAGAAAGTGGCGAAATTGCATCACCACTGTTTAACCTCTGGTAACTTCAGCATAGCTTATAATCAAGTTTACTTGTCTTAATTTATAATTACTTTGATATTCCGATAACCTCTCGCTAATATTTATTATCATTTTATGACTAGTATCTTGTAATCCTTAAACGAAACGGGTGGCTACACGCGAATGTCTGCCTTTAGCGAGTGACAATCACTTTTATGATAAAGGAGATCGACTTTCTGTAAGCTTGTTGGTTATTTACAGTGTTGGTTTTTGTGATTTAGGTATTTGCAGGGGAATTCGATCGAGGTACTCACTGAAGGAATATTTGATGGATTAAACAAGCTTTTGTCCGTGTAAGTAAAATAATATGTGGATATAAAATCAGTTAGGATAATAAATTGAGGATTTTCGATAGTTTGAACCAAAAAAAGTGTTTTAATAGTGATGATTTAGTGAAAGAAATGGAAAATAGATCAGTGGTCTGTTAGAATGTTTAAGGTAATTCCCTTGAAAAGGATGTAGTATAAAGATTTTCTTTCAAACTTGACACAATTGATATTCATGAGTAGGACGTGGCAATAAAAAGATGGTGTCCCTGTTCTTTTTTTCGCCCTGCATGTCCGTTATTCTAAGTGTTTTTTTACGGGGTTGAGCGAGAAATGTGCGACCCTTTGTCATCGCAAAAAAGTGTTATTATGTAGCAATAACTATGAATATTAGTAAAACATAGAGCCCAATTGTTTGTCTGGGTTATAATCTTTCAGTATTGTGATTCCAAATTGGCCGATGTTGCAAATAATGTAAGGAAATTGAACTACTATGTCATACTCTTCCCTGGCTTCAAATACAGAGTTTCACGTCAATTATATATAAACAATCCAACTTCTGCTGAGGCCCTGTTGGGGGGGGGGGGGGGGTCTTTACGTCCCCAGTCTTTATTTCAAACATTTACATGACGGAAGTTTGGAAGGGCCGCATGTCGCTGTCGGAATTTCATGCAGTGACACTGGTGTCGATGTCGTAATTACGGAAAGTTCGGAACGTTTATGAGTTCGTTCCTCAAACAAAAATGCGTTGTCGTAATTCAGGGGTCGTAATTCGGTGTGTTTCCATACAGAGGACTGACATATAACGATTGACTTTCTGAAAATACAAACTTATTCTCGCAATTCTCCTCTGCCGGGATTACCCCAATGCCATCAAGTCGCTGTCTTTTTTAAAATCGCCAAAATCGATCCCAATTTTGCTCAGTTTATTTTTGTCGCTGTCGCCATTTCACGGGATCGCTCTTGTCATTAAACGTCATTACACTTCCTTCATGTCGCCGTTTCAGAGCCGTGTCGCCTCTCTTAATTTACCCTTACAGGGTCTCTCTACTATTAAACTTTTTTTCTCCTTAAGATATGTTTTTCGTGTGCCTATTACGAGTAAATATAAAAATAAGGATTGTCACCGTTCTCTTTTCCTTGCAACAGGACGACAAAGGGAAAATGTCGGGTGAAAAAGCTCAATGTCAAGGAAAATATACGTCATGTTTCTAATGTGCGCGAGCACGAGCGTGCGCATTCTCGACTCCAGAGCTCTTCCATTCTGCGGATGTCTGACGGACTTGACGGCGGGAAGAGCTCTGGGAAACTGTACGCAAGCGTAGCCAAAATCTAGCTATTGAGGTCGCACAGTGCATGCTTGAGGTCTCAAACCAAAATGAAGTCGCTCTTATAGAGCATATTAGCTGCATATTAGTTCATCAGAAACAGAGCCGATACTTTTTAATTTCAGTTTCACTTTCTCCGGTCAGCATCAAATAAACTTCATCTTCAAAGCGTCCCCGTGAATGAAAATCAAGCGAAAAAAATCGAAATAAAAAGTGGAAGAGCTGCCAGTTTTGTATAACTGTACTACTTAAATAAGAATTAGGCAGACGTCCTCAGTATCGCTTCGCTGAAAGAGAATATCTCTTTTCTTGATACAGTGTGTGTTCATAATGAAGAGAACTTAATCGTTAATTTAAGTTATCACGTGCTCCTCGCACAGTGACAAGAAGCGCCGCGTAATTTAATTGAGTGTGTAGTGCCTCAGCACAGGTTGCAAATTTTCACAAGTCATTTATGTAGATCTATGTCACAGCGAGGAGTTAAAGCCTGGAAATTAAGGTTCCCGTAGTACCAGACTTGCTGCATCAGCAAAAACTAGGTAAAAGACGTCGTATCACACTTCAAAAGTCGATCTTTGTGGTTTTGCGGCCTTAAGAAAACCGGAAAGCCTCGAATTCATGTAACGTCTCGAATGCGTGTTTACCCGCGGAATCTGCAAAACGATTGCAGGTATTTGTCCGAATGATTTCAGACGTTTGCTGCTTCTCAAAGAACTAAATAGGAGAACGGCAACCTTGATGAAGTAAGAGATTTCCTTCGCGTCATGGCAGTTATTGAAAGCTTGTTGACAGAAATCACCTATCCTAGCTACAACTACCACTCTTTAAGGAACTTAATTTGATTTTGTTTTCCAAAAATAATGGCAGCAGTCAGATATCTGGAAGAATGGAGTTACATTCACTGATTTCAAATTCAGGTTGTCATAGCTGAAAACGGTTTGTGCAAATAACTGAAAGGAACACGAAATCCGCTCGAATGCCTTTCAAGAATTATAGTTTTGCCTAAACGAACACGCCCTTAACACTGAAAGAATTATCTAACGTGGAAGAATATCACCCGATACTTAGTCGGCGAGTTGGCTAAAAACAGGTGATATTCCACAAGATTCAGCGAGGCAATTGGTTTATCACTAAGCACATTGACAGCAAAGCACATTTTTCCACGATTTATAGGAAATTACAAAATGTCTCAGGATATTTCAAGAATACGCACGACGAGTATTGACTGCCGTATGACCATGTTTGGAAAGTTCTGCAATATGTCGAATAATAATCGTTCTTTAGATGTTCTGCTCTTCTACAGCTGTATTGATCTAATGCATCAATGGATGAATCAATAAAAAAAATTGATGGTCGTTATTTATCCTAGGAAGTACTTATAGCACACAAAGCCCAGTGGGTCCGAGGAAATACATGACACAAATAGTTACTCGGCGGGAAGTCGGCCGAATCTTAATATGCGCTTGGTTCTTCGTCGTTTTATTCTTCGTCTTTGTCGCGTTTCATCCACAAAGCTCACTTCCGGCGTTTCTGAGCAAGCGCGAGCTAAATCTAGCAGTACCTCTCGGAAGGCCTTGGGGACGAGGTTGCACAAAACAAGGCCACCGAATTCCGCCATGTTAACATCACAAACACTAAAATGACGAGTCACCTTGTGTTTACGAGGTGTGAACAACTAATATGTAGACAGAAGTGTCAAAAGGATTGTTTGCAAGTTCAACAGCGAGACGAAAGGTTTTGACAAAGCCAAACTGAACTCCAGATGCAATATCTTAATCGTGCCCGTGGCTTCTACATACTAAACCGCTGTAATTTTAAGGGGTACATTTTGCTGAATAAGTCAAATACGGGATATCACACACTCCTGAGACTTTTACAGGTAGTTTATTTACTATTTTTGTACAATATCTCAATTTCTTGACATTATTTTTGAATGATAAGCGATTATATTTTTAAATTGCGTGACGTGAAATCCAGCTATAGAACTGGCTGCAGAAACCTTACTCTCTTTAGCAATGTCTCTGTTTCAAGTGACGTATTTCAGCAAAAAGTTTCACCCTGCTGAATATTTTTCTCCTCAGAGTTCACCGAGGTTGCAGTAACGTTTATGCCAAAAAATCCTGCACTCTGTAATGGTCTTAAGTGCAAGCTAGCTGACCTATACGAGGAAACAAACTCCTGGGATCAAAAGCAGTCAAAAGCCACTAATCAATCATTGTTATTATAGGTCATCGTTTTCTACTTCTTAAGTCGGTTTTCTTTGCCGTCGTGTTTTGGGTAGGGTCATCGTTTTCTAGACATCCATAACACAAGCAGTGTGACTGTACTTGAAGAATGCGTTGTATTAGAGAAGACAGTGCTACTATCTGCTCGTGATGAACATGATGCAATAGTGAAAATAAAATATGGAAAGGAATTAAGATCTTGTTATTCTAACTTTGTCATAATATTACAACCGTGCAGGTGACACTGAGGTGAATCAGTGAAGAAGCAAATTGCAATTTCTATTTGCCTTTTGTGGGAAGGCCGAGTAAAGGCCAACATGGCCTCTTGTTCAAATAAACATAACAGGTTAAGAATCCCAGCTGGCAGGAGGCAGACCAGTTGGCTATTTACAAGCGTGGCCGAACTAGAGCGGGACCTCAACCCGTGGCCTCTGCATTGCAGTTCCATCGCTCTTACTTCTCGGCCACCCTGCCTCACCTGTTTTTAGCCACCTCGCTGACTAAGCATCAGGGAATATTCCTCCACACATAGTGAACGTGTACATTCCTCTTGTGGTAGCATTAACAACGCTAAATTACAAGAGGGGACAGTAAAGCTTGGTTTTCACTAGCGATGCAACCACAAGCGCAAGGATATGTAGCTTATGCCATGTGAAAACGAACGTCGTTTTCATACTCCGTAAGCAAACTCAAGCAAAAGCGCAAACACAAGAAAAGGAAAATTTTGATCCTTGCGCTTGTGATTGCGCTTATGCTTGCATTAAGCCCGTTTTCACGGTGAAGTAAGCGACCATGTGCCTGCGCTTGTGTTTGCGTTGCTAGTGAAAACCAGGCTTAACAAAATACCTGAGTGGAGTACGATCGTCTGGCTGAGTGTAGTCCTGACAAGGGGTGCATATGGTGACATTGATTCACGTTTCGATAATCTAAGCGAAAATCATCCTCTGAGAGTGAAATGATTTTTGTAACGACTTGATTGGTCAAGTCGTGATGTTACCGGTCATCAGTTAGTTAAGCAATGTTGTTGTTCGCTTTGAAGACTTTAAACAGTGATTGGTGCGTTACGATCCGTCTTTTGTTAGTGAAATTAATGGTTCTAGAACAGGACTATACTCACCCGGACGATCATACTTGATTTAGTGATGATATGACGCCTGGGTTCAAACCATTCATGAACGATGTCTTTCTTTACTACAGTGACCTGTCCAGCAATGACATCCGAAATGTCTCCAAGAGAACCTTCAGGGATATTACGTCGCTGCGATTTTTGTAAGTACATATAAAAGGACCGTACCAATCCAAGACACCTATAGACAATATTGAATAGTTAAATCTATACGGCCATATCAATTGCTTTGCGTGAGCATTCAAAATTAACATTAGCAATAGAACTATGAAGTCTTGTCTTGCAAACGTCATTATTAACTTGTTGAAAGATAATTTAAAAAAATCATATATTGGAAACATTTATTGCTTGCAAATCACTTTTAGAGAGATTATTAATGAAAATTAGACACATTACAAAGCTTTTGTTCTTATCACAAGGCCTTCGTCAGCAGAAATGAATACATTCACGGCTTTGCGGCTAATTGGTCACGTGACCCTTTTCATTAAGTGACGGGATATGAATTAAGAAGTTGAATGCCTCAATAAACACCTATGCAGCATCAACCAGGACGTACAGATTAACAGGGAAGTGGAAGATAAAGGAGCCTTGGATTTCCTGGATAAGCGCATCCATGAAAAGATGACCGGAGCATCAAGACCACTCTCCACAGGACACCCACTCACACCTACTAGTATCTGAACATCCACTCCAATCATCGCATAAAGCACAAGAGGCCTGTTATGCAGACATTACTGAATAGAGCAAGCTCATGGTTACTGAAAAAGAAGACAAACAATGGGAACGCAAACACCTCGGACCCTCAGAGTCAATGGCTACGAGAAGTGGGACTTTCAGACTCCCTGGGAATTTAGTCGCGAAACATCTTCATTACGAACCGTTACAGTAAGATCAAAAGCTTTAGAAAGTGTTTACGTTTGATTTGTAGTCTCTGTACAAGTGATTTGCCACAAAGTAATTCTAATATAAAGGCAAAGAAGAACTTTCAATTCAAGAAAGGTAAATAAAAAAGAGTAAAATCCGTTAACAGGTTGCTCTTTGGACTAAGAATGGCATCTGCTTGCCGAACTGAAATGTTGCCTGCTCTAACTTGACTTCTTTTCTTTCAAATTACAGGTATATGCACTTCAACTTGATGTATGACCTCCCTGAGGGTTTCTTCTCTGAGATGAAACATATAACACGGATGTAAGATGACATTTTCATTCTTAAAACTATTAACTTTAACGATTGTCTTGATTGTAATATCGTATCTAAGTGTTGTGAGACGGGGCCTACGGTTTATCGTCCTTATCCGAGAGGTCTGAGAGAAAGTGTAACCATTTGTAGATCTAATCACAAAGGTAGCACTTTCTCCTCAATTAATTAAAGACCCTGAGTGTTGGTCCGGCCGGGATTTCAGCCCGTGACTTCCCGCACGATAGTCCGGTGCTCTACAAACTGAGCTAACCGATCGGTGAATTCGCACTGATTCCGTGAAATTCACCCCTCTTGTCCCAGGGAGGAAGAGTCTGGCAAATTCGTCCTGCAACTACTCTCCATTCAGATATCAGCTCTTCTGTTTCATATTCGTCAGCAACTCAGTCCGTTGATTTTTTTGTATAACATGGCTTATAGAGGAACAACCCCAACTCCACTCCATCCTCTGTAATGTTCACGTGAAAATGCTCCGAACTTTGGATGTTAAAGTACACCTAGCCCCCGAAAATATTTTTTTCGTTAACTTAATCTTTGCACCTGTTCGAAATGCACAGCGCGTTTTTGCGCCTTTTAAAACCAAGTCTTGACTTTTTTATAGGTTGTAAAGGTTACGAAATCTAGTCTTCATCTGTCCCAAGATCGAGTTAGTAAGGGACATGGGTGTAGTTCTGGTTTGACGTCACAAACTGCTTTGCATGCATGTTTACATAGACTTATCGCGATGCAAATTAGTTTGAGGCGCCAAACCTGGAATACTTCCACGCCCCTTACTAGCTCGGTCGTGGGACAGATGATGGCTAGATTTCATAACTTTTGCAGTCTACAAAAAGTTGGATTTGGTTTAAAAACGCGCAATGCAGTGCGAACAGATTTATTTCAGGAAAAATATATTTTGGGGTTAGGTGCACTTTAAGTGTAAAGGACAACTGGGGAAACCATAAAATAACGATAAATGCTATTTTACGTTGACATACTCTGGATACGTACCCCTATTATTATTCAGCACACCGTGACAATGTCTAAATATGGTCATAGCGCGCTCAATATTCGTCATGCTTACTCAACAGATATCAGTCATTTACTGTGTCGCGGACAAAAAAAATGGCAGCTTTTCGGGGTTTTTTGCTATATGAACGCAGAAAATTGTACTTTGTCATCAAAGTGCTGAATAATAAGAGAATTATCCTGCTCCATCTTGCGGAATATAGCCTGGTTTTAGCCAACTTGCACTAAACCGGGAATATTCCGCACAATTTCGCAGGATAATCTTTAAATATCTGCAGCTTGCAAACATGCAAACATTTTTTTTTTAATAAAAAAATTGGATTTGGTGGTCTGTGTGCAACTTTCGCTTTGGAAAAGGGTGTTTTTGATTAAAAACGCTGTTCATGGAACACAGCAAGTTAAGTCGTTGTCAATTTCAGCTACGATGGAAGTCGCCAGCAGCATCCCGCGCTCTCACGGACATTTGAGATATTACAATTTTGGCGTTTCACAAAATTATTAAACTTTCTCACTATATATATTCACGAAAGACACTGGATGAGTCCTATGATGACTTGATTCTCTTTGAATTAAGTATTGTCTCATTTGTCATTAGAGAAGTTGATATTTTTGAATGAGCTTACATCCCATGAGATTCAACCGAGTAATAATTTTATAGGTGTTGTTTTTCAGCTTCATATTTGTAGAACGTTTCATCAACCTGTTGTTATTACATTTCCTTGTAGCAAAGACTTCATATTTTATTGTATTGTGTAACTGTACTATTAAAAATGTTTTTTTTTTCGGTCTAGAACTCTTGATTCCAACATCATGTGCTGCCACGCGGAATTCAAGCAAGACGCAGGCTGTGACTATGTCATCAACGACAACTTCGCTAACTGTGACAGTATGTTTCGTAATCCTGAACCAAAGAGAAGTATCTGGGTTATTGGAATTCTATCTGTGATTGGTGCTGTCCTTGTTCTTGTCTGGCGAACGTACGTTAAGGAAAAGAACGTTGCACAGTCTATTATGCTGATGCACGTGGCAGTGGCCGACGGACTGATGGGTGTATATTTGCTGGTTGTTGGTATAATGGATGCCGTATGGTCTGGTGTCTACTATTTGCATGATTTCTATTGGCGAACTGGACTTCCATGCCAAATAGTAGGAGGCACTGCTGTGTTGTCCAGTGAGGTCTCGATAATGATTCTGTCTCTGCTTTGCCTCGACAGAGTGAAACACATTGTGTATCCGAAGCGATTTAAGTTGCTAAACCGAAAGAAAACCCATGCGTTTTGCTTTGTGATCTGGGTGGTTGGGTTTTTCATTGCTTTCCTTCCAACCTTTGGCATCCGATATTTCTATGATCCAGAGTCAGGCATTTACTTCTATGGGAAATCTGTGGTGTGCTTGCCTATTCAGCTTACCCCTGAATTCATATCGGGTTGGGAATATTCATCTGCCATATTTGTTGGTCTGAACCTGGTTTTTGTGGTGTTTATTATCGTTGCATATGCAATGATATTCGGTAAGACCTACCTGTCTAAACGCCGCCTACGCCTTCAAGGGACAAGAAGGGAGAGGAAAGCCAGGAGCCAGACAGCTGATGCAAAGAGGGAGACATCACTGGCCAAACGTCTTGCGGCCATTGTCCTGACTGACGTAGTCTGCTGGGCCCCAATTATAGGATGTGGAATGGGATCAGCGGTGGATAAAGCTTTTGATCCACCAGGTGATATTGCTGTTTGGATGGCTGTTTTCGTTCTGCCAATCAACTCAGTGATAAATCCATTCCTCTACACCTTCTCAACTACAAAGGTACATAGCAACTTTTCTAGAAAACCATCTTCACTTTATTTTCAATATAAAATGAATGTATCTTACGGAAATTTCAAGGTCCTTTATCTCGTTAAGCCATATACAACTAAAAATTCCATTAACAGTAGGGGAATTTTTCAACCAGATCTCAGACATACTTACTTTGTCAATTTGGATGATCGTCTTTCGAGAAACTAAACTAAAGTTGTGGAGAATACCACAAGATATTCTACTTACATTGAAGTTTATAATAACGATGTTTATTTCATATTAAAGGTGCCACAAAATGGTCTAAAGCATGGCAGTATAGAAAAATATTCCCCATAATTAAGATTGCGGCATGCTCCAATATGGAAAGGCTTTTAATAAGAACTTGATTTCTTCCCTAGGCGCAAGAAATCTTGAGAAAGAAATTGCTAAGGATTTGGAATTACATCCGAGGAATTCCCACCTGTTGCGAAGATGACGAAGGTACATTCGCTTTTGCACATATTACATGTTCTAAAATATTTAAGATAGTACGCGCCACTTATTGGTTAATAGGTGTGTTTAGATGAGAGTATGTAAACACGGTTGTGACGTCACGCTATTTGTGTTTCCCGGTAGAATCTGAAAACATTTCAAAGCTTTCGCAAAACTCGTACAGCAAATTCAAGTACAAATATTAAGGAAATGGAGAAAGAATTGCCAAATTTCGATTTGGGGCTTAGCTTTCTCTTTCCCCGTCAGCCCGAGGAAAGAAAGCAAAAGAAAACCCACAGCGCTTTGCCTGCCTCGATGATCGTGAGCTAGACGACCTAAAGCGAAGCTAAGCGGACAAAATATGCAACAATACAGGCAGTAAACGTTTTCAAAAGTAATTTTTACATTAAGTACTACATACTACAATAAAATTCTTTACAAGACATTCTTTATTTAAAAAAATGTACACGAAAACGCACACCAAACTATTATGGATGTAAATGTCAAACTTTGCGCGGCCGATCGGTTGCCGTGTTTTGGCTGTCAAATTAGCGTAAAATGTATTTTATCTGAGACCTTTTCAGCTTAAAAATATACTTCAACCTGGATCCGCTGCTTGGGCTATGATTCCTATCCAGCAAAACTTCACAAGGCCCGATGAGCGATTCAACTTCTCAACCTTGATATCGGGCTGCCACATCCGGCAAGTTCGAGACATTTTCAGAAGCGGTCAAGCACAGAGACATTCATTTCCAGCTTAAATATACTTCTCATCTTGAAGTTCTTTCCTTACCGATTCGTATATTTTGAACATTTCTTCCGGTTTCTCACCGAACGTTCGATATTTTTCTGCAGGATTTCGGAGGAATCAAGGCTGAAATCGCTTTGATCAACATGGCCCTCGAATGTGGCTTGCCAAAACTTTCAACTTGATTTTGACTTTTATAGCGCGAATTCTGACTGGTTCATGTGTTATCAGTTGCGCGTTATGATTGGCTAGTAGGAAATCCGATTTTTCAGAGCGTGTATTGAGAAAATATATTCAATCAAGAAGTAAATAAACAAATGCTCTCTTCATTTGTCGAATTGTTTATTTAGAAATATTTTATAAAAGCAATAGAGGACTTTTTTCCGTGTTTACATAGCCTCATCTAAACACTCGGGGGGTTGAAAGAGTTCTCGAAAGTTATGCAAACCCTCGACTGTGTCTCGAGTTTGCATAACTGTCTCGAATTCTCCCAACCCCCCTCGTGTTTAGATGATGATGCTATGTAAGCGCGAAAAATGTCCTCTATTGCTTAATATTATTCAACAGATTGTGACAATCTTCGTCGTGCGTACTCAACAGAAGGGGTATCGAATGGTCTCTGCGAGCATTTGCGAGCACGCGAGCACTGCGTTTTATTTTGCAAGCACGAGCAGTGATCAAATTTTGTCTTGCGAGCAGCGAGGGCATTAGAAAATTGCAACTGGCGAGCAGCAAGCACTTCGTAAATTGTCCTCTAGGTTCTGCCGGCAGCAGGCTAACTTAGCTGAATATTTAACTTCTTGTGCTACAATTTACTTGACCATGGCGGTGAATTAATTGATAGGGAAATTAATTTTCCGATGTTTAAGCAATATACCACAAGTTTCTATGGTTTATAGGCTGATAAACTACTTGGATGTTGGAAGAACACTCGAAGAATTCGTAAATCACTCGCCTGAGGCTCGTGATTCAAGAATTCTTCAACTGTTCTTCATCGGAAAGTTAATTTCCCTATCAATTAATTCAATTCTTAATTCCATTATTTATTCACACTATAAAGGGCATTTAAATACGATTTCAAAGCCAAGGAATGACAATAATAAAGCATTAAGAAGTGATTAGCCGTTAAGGAATAATTTCATATGTGAGCGGTGGCCAAAGTAGCGAAAGCTTTCTGGTTGGACACCGCCATGTTCAAGTAAAATCTTTTATGTAATAATTCAAAAGACGCGTGAAATTTTCCATGAGTTTACTGG
>JAEMWC010001481.1:0-17500 GCA_016490735.1 Pachyseris speciosa
CAATGTTGTACAGATTGTCAACAAAAGTTTCTTTATCTATGGTTTTTAGTGCTTTCCTGCTGAGGCCCGCAACCAGAGACCCAAGGTCTTCAATGTGTTTAGAGTCCAGTACATCAACACCGGTTTGATTCTTACAAAAGAAGACACAAGGTAACAACAAAATTAATAAGACTTGAGAATCGCTCGCACATCGTATAATTAGTAGTTTCAGTCGAAGGCAAGTTTTTGGACATTGTCATTTGATCCTGGCTTTCTTACGGTAACGACTTTCGAAAAAGTTAAAGCGAAACATAGGGTTGCCAATCACTGGGATAGAAAAAACTTCCCAGTGACATTTCCCCGACTTTTCACAGACCTCAAACCAATTTTCACTGAGCACCCAAGACAAGTCCTTGGGCAATGAAACCAGCAATGAAGACACAGACATCAATTCCTTTCTAGATATTTTTTGAAACCACATCACATACCAACAGAGAAACTCTTTCAAACTTAATAGCAGCCAAAACTAAAATTCCCTGGCTGTTCACTGACTTTCAGGTAGGAATTTTCGATTTCCCTGACTCAATGCACAATAGGCCATTCCGGAGTTGCGCAGGGAACTGGGGCGAGTTTCAAATTTTAACCAATCGATAAATTGACATCATCACATGAAAGATATCGTTGAGAATGGCCATGTGACCAAGTTTGATGATTTTACATTCAAAAGAGACCAAGTTATGGACTTTCAAACATAGCTCAAAATCCATACAAACGTCTCTAATTATCAGGCTGCGTCCCCCAAAACCAATTAAACTCTAAAAAATTTTTGCGATTTGTCTGATATTCGTGAAATGGGCAAACAAAGTGATTCTCACCTCAGTTACTTCCAACAGTAGGTGCATGACGGAATTTCAGTTGTCACAAAATTGGAAAATATTTTTAAGAGTTTATACGGTTTTTACGTTTGTATGGATTTTGAACTACGTTTTAAAGTCCATAACTTGGTCTCTGTTCAACCTAAAACCCTCAAACTTGGGCAAATGGCCAGTCTTAATGTTATCTTTCATGTGATGGTGTCGATTTATCGATTAGTTAAAATTGAAACTCGCCCCAGTTCTCTGCGCAACTCCGAAACGGCCAATTCCCAAACTTTTCCCTCACCTTGAAAAAATCTGTTTTTCCCTGCGTTTCCCCGACAGTGGCTTGTATGGTGTCTAATACCAAAATAAATTAGGGTTCCATGATGTGTGTACATAATTTGTACCTTGAATAGTTCCACTGCTAAGAAGGCTCTTGCCTTCAGTTTATCCTCTGGTAATCCGGTTTGTTCTCCCAGTCGACGGAGAGCGGTAAGTAAGATCTTCTCCGGCAGCCTTTTCAGCTCATCCTGCGCAAGTCCTCGAAGGAAAGTCCCGAGGGAATTGACGTCAACTTCGGTGAAATTTGAGAAGTCTAGGTTTTCCATTTCCCAGTATTCCCGCAGCCTTGTTAGTACCATAACAAAAAAGAAATTAAATATGAAATAAGGAAAAAAAGTCGTTCTGGTAGCAGTGAAACGAGTTTCTAACGTTTTTAAATGAACTACTTCGTGAATAAAGGGGGTTAGTTTCTAAAGAAACTGTGGTGCTGCGTCGGTGGGGGAGTGAAACACGAAAATTTGGTTTATCAAAGGAGTTGATAATGTAAATTGACCACCGTACAGGGATTCAAAAAGCTGACGTTTCCTACATCAAGGTATCAAAAATTTATCTTTGGAATCGGTACTCTTAATCCCCACGGTATCAACGAACGCTTTTCATTCAATCAATTTAGTCCTGTTTTTCACGTTACCATGTTACCACCAATAGCGTAGCTCCATATTCTGTATATAAACGATACACAATCCACAATTCCTCGATTTGCTCTGACGAAGCGCTAACGCTCGAAACGACAGGTTTTTGAATCCCTGTACGGTGGTCAATTTACATTATATGATTCATTTCATATATCATTCACACTCATTATCAACTCCGTTGATAAACCAAATTTTCGTACTTCATGAATAGCCTCCTTCGTAGCCGTTGTTTGTGTCGGTCCTCGTCTTCCTCTCCACCAACGTCTGCTGAACCAAGCCGGGCATTCCATGTCCGGCTCGGTTCAGACGTAGGTGAGGAGGGAGAAAAGGACCGACACAACAACGGCTACGAAGGAGGCTACTTCACGAACTGAAGACCGCGTAAATGCAAGTTTTTTTAGCATTAACTGAGTTACAGCGGCCACGACAAAGCGGAAATGAAGGGTCTTGCCTGTCCTCGGTCCCAGTCCTTCTGCTGCCCGAGCACATCGATGGCATCTTCGATACCCCGGATGGGCAAGTCACGCAGCTCTTCTTTAGCGATACCCAGCGCAATGTGACCGAGCTTCTTCAAGTTTAAAAATCCCCAGTTTGGATTATCTGAATCATCTGCGTCAGTGGCGTTGAAGTTGCCCCCACTTTGCGCGGATCTTTTTGGCAAGAGTCAGCAACTGGGAGAGGTAAAACAAACAAACATGTGAAACAACGAGAGAAAATAAACTTTAAGAGTTAAATTTACACACCCAATTTTTCACTCTGTAGTACATTTTAATCCAGGAGCTTTATGGTGGAAATGCCATGCACTAACCAATGTACACGTGCGTATTTTATAAAGTTGTTGTCGCACTCTACAGAAAACTTGAACAAGGCATTGCCCTGGACTAGACGTGCATTGCATTGTGGCCATACCTGTGTTTTGTCCCATGGTATGAGTCCCAGTTTATCCAGGTTGGTGATAATCTGATCCACATCTTCACCGTCAAGTTCACCGCGACTCAGTGCGATGGCAAACTGTCCCAGCTGAGCTATGTTCTTGCCGACTGTCAGATCTTCCTCATACTGTAGTTGAACAAAATCAGAGGTTCAGAGTCACACGGCGGGCATATAAAATTATATCACAAGAAGGGACACATTACTACGGTATAATCACCTAAGTATGATGGCATCTAAAAGAAACGTGGGGTCCTGGCCCTCGTGATTCACAAATCGTTCGTGTGCATTGAAAACTGCAAGCAAGTTCAGTGATCAACGCTGTTTTTCTTCCCAAATTAATGGCAAACCTTCTGTTCACAGAGTCCTGACTTGGGTAGCTTGTACTCCGCATTCAGCTTAATTTTTCAGGTGGGAGCTTTGAGCTCGTTAGCCGGAAAACACATTTTGACAAGTCAACATGACATACGAACATTGGAGACATGATCGGCAAAGTAGATTACGGTAACATTGTTGCATGCAACTGAATATGCGAAATATCACAAATCTTTGCCGGATGGCATTAAATTGTACACAGAGCCGGAGAAACTCTCATCAAGAATACAATATCAACTTGCGGACCGCGTCTTTATCATTTGAAAGTACGCGAAAGATAGGATTCACTATCAGCTAAACTGTAAACAAAAATAAGTCAACAAGTTGGTTTTCCAAGCTTTGTTTGTGCCTTTTAAAACTTCATGGTGTACCATAGAAAGATTGCGATTCCACCATAGTAGCCCAAGCAGTAACATAGCCGTCCTTACAAACACAAAGCAAGAATTCCTGCACGAGTGATAATAAAAAGAGATTGAAGATGTTTCTTACCTTTTTAATGAACTGTCGCATGACGGGCATGGCAACGTCTCTCACAATCTTCATCTCTGGAAAAGCAGCAAACAAGACCACCTGGGCCATCTTCCCGATATCCGAGGACAAGAAGCCGTCAATTGATTTGCCAAGCGCCACGATGTCTTCCTTCTTCAGTTGAGACAGCTGAAACATTGCAGACATTTGTAGTAACGTGTTATCTGTCAGACTGACAAGCAATTCTAAGGATTATGCTAGTTAAGTTAATGTTAAATGTAATGATGCTACCAATTACTTACATCAACAGACTTTTTCAGTTTCTCCACGATTTCTTGAGCCTGCAAAGGAGAGAAAGCAGCGGGACAAGATCTTTAAGAAAATTACATTCCTTTGTATGCTTGTTTGGCGGAAGAAGAGTGTCTGACTTGACGAACATCTACTGGTTTTATACACGTACCTGGTCAAGATTCAAATCAACATCCTTGATAAACTGCAATGATTCCTTGACGACTTGCTCTCCGATCTTTCTCAGATCAGATGGCAAAAGCCCTGCGACAAGATTTCCAAGTTCCTTGATGTTTTCCTTATTCCACTTGTCAGGGGAACCAAGAATTTCCTTTGCTTTTGCGGCTAATACTCGCAGTTTTCCTGCATCCAGCTTGAGTTTGCCAAGAGTTCCTTCGATGGCCTACAGAACGTGGTAAAACAATTAACTACCCATTAAAGTCATACTACTTCAGCATCATTTCAAAAATCTAAAATATGTCTTAGCGTTAATGGCAATCCGAATTCAAAATAGTGCTCTACTTTTGTCAGAGAAGAAATGTTAAATACACTGAAATGTTTTCTTGTCGTCTATTGCTTTGGAAAGCGAGGATGGAAATGGATCGGAACTAGCCTAGTTCTGAGAGAGTGTTTTTTTTTTAAATATTATCGTCAGAAATTTGTGGCTTGTTTTCTCTCATTAAACTTATGGTCATTCGGTACCATCCTTTTGGTTAATTGCAGAATCATCCGTTTAACGTTGTAGGCTGTCCGTTTAACGTTTTAAGCTTACCGTTAAAAAATTGTGAATGATATATGAAATAAATCATACATGAACTGCGGAAATGAAATCAAATGAAGAATGATCCTCGCAGTTGTGATCGCAATTTATGCAATTGCGAAAAGAAGCCTGAAAAAAAAAATTCAGGACTTCAACGGGGTTTGAACCCGTGACCTCGCGATTACCGGTGCGATGCTCTAACCAACTGAGCTATGAAGCCACTGACGTTGGGAGCAGGTCAATTATGGGTTCATATGTTCCCGTGAAAGAAATGAATGTGAATGATATATGAAATAAATCATACATGAACTGCGGAAATGAAATCAAATGAAGAATGATCCTCGCAGTTGTGATCGCAATTTATGCAATTGCGAAAAGAAGCCTGAAAAAAAAAAAAATTCAGGACTTCAACGGGGTTTGAACCCGTGACCTCGCGATTACCGGTGCGATGCTCTAACCAACTGAGCTATGAAGCCACTGACGTTGGGAGCAGGTCAATTATGGGTTCAAATGTTCCCGTGAAAGAAATGAATGTGAATGATATATGAAATAAATCATACATGAACTGCGGAAATGAAATCAAATGAAGAATGATCCTCGCAGTTGTGATCGCAATTTATGCAATTGCGAAAAGAAGCCTGAAAAAATTCAGGACTTCAACGGGGTTTGAACCCGTGACCTCGCGATTACCGGTGCGATGCTCTAACCAACTGAGCTATGAAGCCACTGACGTTGGGAGCAGGTCAATTATGGGTTCATATGTTCCCGTGAAAGAAATGAATGTGAATGATATATGAAATAAATCATACATGAACTGCGGAAATGAAATCAAATGAAGAATGATCCTCGCAGTTGTGATCGCAATTTATGCAATTGAGAAAAGAAGCCTGAAAAAAAAAAAGAAATTCAGGACTTCAACGGGGTTTGAACCCGTGACCTCGCGATTACCGGTGCGATGCTCTAACCAACTGAGCTATGAAGCCACTGACGTTGGGAGCAGGTCAATTATGGGTTCATATGTTCCCGTGAAAGGCTTCTTTTCGCAATTGCATAAATTGCGATCACAACTGCGAGGATCATTCTTCATTTGATTTCATTTCCGCAGTTCATGTATGATTTATTTCATATATCATTCACATTCATTTCTTTCACGGAACATATGAACCCATAATTGACCTGCTCCCAACGTCAGTGGCTTCATAGCTCAGTTGGTTAGAGCATCGCACCGGTAATCGCGAGGTCACGGGTTCAAACCCCGTTGAAGTCCTGAATTTTTTTCAGGCTTCTTTTCGCAATTGCATAAATTGCGATCACAACTGCGAGGATCATTCTTCATTTGATTTCATTTCCGCAGTTCATGTATGATTTATTTCATATATCATTCACATTCATTTCTTTCACGGGAACATATGAACCCATAATTGACCTGCTCCCAACGTCAGTGGCTTCATAGCTCAGTTGGTTAGAGCATCGCACCGGTAATCGCGAGGTCACGGGTTCAAACCCCGTTGAAGTCCTGAATTTTTTTCAGGCTTCTTTTCGCAATTGCATAAATTGCGATCACAACTGCGAGGATCATTCTTCATTTGATTTCATTTCCGCAGTTCATGTATGATTTATTTCATATATCATTCACATTCATTTCTTTCACGGGAACATATGAACCCATAATTGACCTGCTCCCAACGTCAGTGGCTTCATAGCTCAGTTGGTTAGAGCATCGCACCGGTAATCGCGAGGTCACGGGTTCAAACCCCGTTGAAGTCCTGAATTTTTTTCAGGCTTCTTTTCGCAATTGCATAAATTGCGATCACAACTGCGAGGATCATTCTTCATTTGATTTCATTTCCGCAGTTCATGTATGATTTATTTCATATATCATTCACATTCATTTCTTTCACGGGAACATATGAACCCATAATTGACCTGCTCCCAACGTCAGTGGCTTCATAGCTCAGTTGGTTAGAGCATCGCACCGGTAATCGCGAGGTCACGGGTTCAAACCCCGTTGAAGTCCTGAATTTTTTTCAGGCTTCTTTTCGCAATTGCATAAATTGCGATCACAACTGCGAGGATCATTCTTCATTTGATTTCATTTCCGCAGTTCATGTATGATTTATTTCATATATCATTCACATTCATTTCTTTCACGGGAACATATGAACCCATAATTGACCTGCTCCCAACGTCAGTGGCTTCATAGCTCAGTTGGTTAGAGCATCGCACCGGTAATCGCGAGGTCACGGGTTCAAACCCCGTTGAAGTCCTGAATTTTTTTTTCAGGCTTCTTTTCGCAATTGCATAAATTGCGATCACAACTGCGAGGATCATTCTTCATTCGTTAAAAAATTGTTGTAACCGTTTGCCGTTTTACTATCCGTTTTTGGACTTTGGTCAACCGTTTAACGCCTTTGGCTTTCCGTTTAAACGGAAACGAAGACCATTTAAACCCTTGAACTTGACATTTACTATGCCATCCGTTTAGTTTTACAGGTTTAATGGAAAAGCGTTATTGTACGTTTACGCTTTCCCGGTCACATTTGTTGTATGAGTAGCTGTCTTGATTGCGCAAAAAGATTACGGTAGTGCCTCAGTCATACCTGAGGAAAGGATATTCTATCTAACTGCACATTCAAGTTTCTATAAAAGTTTTTAGAAACCTGGAACTGTCCTTTTGTTAAGGATTTCAGATCCTGCACACTGAAAGCTTTCAACAGTTTGCCAAGTTTCTGCAACTGAGGAATGCTCCAACTCTTGACATCCTTCCACTCCTCCTTGAGCTTAGCTATGATAGCTTTGGCTTGTGGGAAGGCGAAGTCATTCTTTACGATTGCATCAATAGCCTTGGTAACCTGTTGGAAGGAAGAGATTTATCAACAAGCTGTTAATTTTTACAAAAAAATCTGGTATAAGAAAGCTTAATCAGTATACTGTAAGGAGGCCATATTGCTGACCAGTGTGTGACTGCAGATATTTCTTGGTTCTTTTGGAATTTCACAAGAAAATGCTCACAGTGTATATAAAAGTTAATCATTTATCTTGGGAAAAAGAGTCCTTTATATGTATGAGTTCAAAGATATGACTGCACTATACTAAAAGTGCCATTCAAATTGGACTCACTGAAAACAGTTTGCTAGCCTGTTCCAGGCGTTCAGATGGTAGACAGGGCGCGAGATTACCCTCTCCATTTTTCGCCGCTTATTTTCGCCTCGCTCTGCCAGTACTAACGCGCTCCGTTTATCATCTGAACGCCTGGAAGAGGCTAACAGTTTGCCACCAGCATGTACATTGTACGCTGTCTCTTCATTGAAATGTGTCGTTTTATGGTAATTCCTGGGGTTTGCCACAATTTAGTACACGTGACATACTGCACGAGCAGTATCATCCTATGGCACTGTGGAGAAGAATGACCAATCAAATGAACACAATTGAGGTGTCCTGTGGTACTGTACATTGCAATGCACTAGTTGGTCCTGAAACTACGCATGAATGAGATCTACAGTGCAATTATGTAAACCTGTAGGATTCAAAAGTGGTAATGTTAACATACAACGTCTGCTGCAAGATCCAAGATGTTCCTGACAGGCAGTGCCTCCAACAGATTGCACAGGTCGCCCAACACCTTTTCATCCCACTTGGCAACATCTCCATATGCTTCTTTGGCAGGGAGCATAAGTGCAGCCTTCTGATCCCGATCAAATTTTGCCATGCAGATGAAGCTTACACTGCAATAAATTCATTAAGTTGAAAGATTGGCTTTTGGGAAGCTGGTTAAACATGTTCCTCAGTTGCAACTGTGGTGTCTTGCTACTTTGGTCTTGCCATATTATTTTAGACCAAGAGCTGCAGGGCCTGAGTTATAGCCACAGAGTGCTAAACTGAATTTGTATTGCAGTTATTAAAAGCAGCACAATGATCAATGATCGCAAAATCAAACAATAAATTAAAAGCTCACAATATGAAATGGGTCAAGTACAAAAAAAAAACTAGATTGATATAGAATCTTGTGTTGTTGCTGTGCTGTACTAGTATTAATCAAAAAAGTAGAAGAGAGTTATGAGGAACTGAGGTGTGTGTATGTAAATGTATGATGTAATGTGTCTGTTTATGAATTATGTGTGTTTATAAAAAGAATTGTAAGTAACTTCAAATCAATTTTTTGTATTTTTGTTACAGTATGTGGAATAAAAGTTTGAAGTAGCAGTTGTTAACTAATATACAATAATGTAGAGGAGCACTTACATGCAGTAGTATTCATAACTCACCTCTGATTAAATACATCCCCTGCTAATTGTGCAAGTTCACTAGCATCAAACCCTGCTAGTAACTGTTTCATTGTTTCCAGTGCTTTGACAGGCCACTGACGAATGCTACTACCAAATTTACGATATGCAGCTTGACTAATGGCAGCCATCTGCTTGTGATCCCAGGTCTTGCTCTGAACCAAAAAAAAATGTACACAATCAATGTATCATCATGTCATGACATCAATTTGCTGTCATTGTGATCGTAGTCAAGTGGTGTCTGTTGGCCAAGGTTTAACCATAAAATCATGCCATTATGCACAGGCAGACGAACTGATCTTGGTAGCTATCATTAATTTTATAGTTATTTAGGTACGGGTGGGCCACAACAGGTGATTGATCAACCCGTCTCCTCTAACTCCCCCTACTTGAGCACCCAAATTAAAATCAATAAAACCCTCCAGGGCGTAATTAAAATCTTTATTGGTAACCCTGAACAGTAATAATATACAAGCTTAACCCATTCGCTCCCGTGCCAGCCAAAACTGGTCGCACAAGACTCCCATGCTTCAAAACATTGCAACTTCCTCAATTGCACGAATATTGCCTTAACTGTCAGTTGTGAGCACAAAATGGAATGTCCTTTAAATTTGCATATCCAATAAACGCAAGAAACATAGCGATTTTTACCAAATATGGCCTTTTTTAGTTTGGACAAGAACGAAACTGACTGTTTTTAACGTCAAAGAGAAGCGACGAAAATGCCCCTTTTTGCCTTTATGTTTTTTAAAGAAATCATCGTCGAAAAACCAAACTTCAACCATCATAACAAAATTCAGTCCTTGTTCTAGCTTAGAATGACTTTTTTGTTCATATTCTTTTCCCAAGCGTAGATACAGCCTTTTGTTCCAGTGCATTCAGGCCTTCCTGCCATTTTCAACATCTCCACCGCATTGCATGCTGGGAAATAATGACAATTTTTGACAGTGCCCATTCCTTCCCCCAATTCTTTCACATGTAAACTATTAGTCTACAGCCACTCTGACCCACTGCCCAAAATTCGTGCTTGTAGTGATCTTCAGTGCTCACAAATTCCAAAATATGCAGCGGTAGGTCGAGAAATTCATCAATAGTTGAGTCCCAAAGGTACTAAGTGTCTGACTGGCCAAATTCCCAGTTCGTCGAGTAACAAGCCAAATTCGACAACAAAGTACATCACCTTGCTCAATTCTTTGAGAAAGTGGACTCTTAGCTACTGTCACGCTTTAGGATGCTCATCAGGCAGCCACTAAAGATGAAAAATGGCTGTAAACTTAGCAAAATTCACAAGCAAACCGAACTTGGGACGTTCTTGTAGCTCCACAGATGAAAAATAGCTACGTCAGAATGACGTTTTCAGAAACCTTGAGCCTCCAGTGCCTTAGGACAGCACCACTTTTCCATGGTAGTTTCAAATAAAGAGTCACGAATGCTATGGATCGTTTATAGGTGGAAACTCACTCTGAAAAGGTAAAAACGGCTGGGCGCCAATGGGTTAAAGAAACACAGTCCTAAAGCTACTGTACAGTGGCACAAGGTATCATTAGATATGTAGTAGGGTGCTTAAATAAGAATGCAAAAAAAGTAATACAAAAAAAAAATCTTACTGCAACTTTATCCACATTATCAAAAAATGAATCAAGGTTCATGTGAGCGATAAGCTTTTTTAAATTCTGTGATGTGAATGCGGTCAACCGATCAATTATTCCATTGAACTGGCTGCTGGTCATCCCATTTAAACTGCCCTGCAAAATAAAACAAGCAAAACTTCAATTCAATAATTAACCATGAAGACCATGCATCAAGCTCACATATGAAAGGGGCGGGGATGTTCGTCATCTCGCTTAGGGGTGTAAATTTCGGATTTTGGCCTCACTTAGGGTGTTCTGGGCAAAACGCCATTATATTCAGCCATGAAGGTCTCGTTTAGGGTTGCACGAATATGATGAACTGAAGATTTATGACAATGCTTTTAAAAACTACTTATGGGTAAAAGTATTAGATGATAATGTCTTTGCCATCATTAAAAGTCACTGTATTTTTCATTTGTCTGTGCTTAAACATGGTCTCTTTTAGGGGTCAAAAAAAGATTGGGCCACGCCCAGATCGGTCTCCTTTAGGGGTTTAATTCAAAATTTTCGACGAGCATCCCCGCCCCTTTCATATGTAAGTCCCCCCCTCCCCCCAGGAGAGAAATATTAATGTCAAATACAATGTCCAGATTGGACATTAGCTTTGTACACTGAGAGCCATCTATATAACATGCATAAGACTTATTAAAACAGGTTGAGGGAGTGATTACAGGGAGGTTGCATAATCATTATACTTTTAACCCTTTCACTCCCAAGGGGTCTCCCTTTGACGAGTAAAATTGTCTGGCATTCGACAGTTTAAAACCTATAAAGTCACTCTTGGAAGTGAAAGGGTTAAGGGAGATAGTTTTTTTAACCCTTTCACTCCCAAGGGGTCTCCCGTTGACGAGTAAAATTGTCTCACGTTAGACAGAGTAAAATCTATAAAGTCACTCTTGGGAGTGAAAGGGTTAATAGCAATTGTGTGTGTGGTCAAAGTTGAAATTACAAGGAGCCCCAAAGGTTATTTTTTACTTATAAAAGGTAAAGATCAATAGTACAGTGGTACAAATTAAACATGGCACATTTCTGTAACTTTGTGATTCTTAGGTGTCCACTACACCCCCAGCTCCCTTGACTCTTTCTCTTGCAAAGCCATCTTACAGTACAGCCACTTCCGATAGTTTAATGACACCTGTGCAATTTCTATGTACAGTGACAATCAACCTGTCAAAGCTTACTTGATTATGGTTCTGAACCTCACCATAACATATAGCAGTCAAGTACCTGTAAAGATGACAGCACATCCTGTGGAACACTTAAGAGCTCCTGGACTGTAGCCTTTACAAACTCCTTTGCATCTGACAACTTGGCCTTGAGACTATCTGCTAGTTTATCAAAGCCATTTTTTACCCTGGGTTTTAAAGAATTGTATGCAAATGATTACAAGTTTATTAAATATTTATTTATATATAATATTATTTTTGATCAATTACTGTAATCAATTTAATGATTCAAAACTTAACCATTTATTTCGACATTCATTTTAAGATGTGCATGCATGCATATATGCCAGATCTCATGTAAAAATTTAGAATAAGCAGACAACTACCACAAATGTGTGGGTGGGGAAACTGCATACCCGTAAAAGCTCTATTAAGCTCCCCGTCTCTCTTACCCCCCCCCCCTCCCCCCCTTCTAATAAGCCTCCCATTTGGAAGTCAGTTTTTGTAATTAAGCCCCACTTCTCTAATAAGCCCCCCACCCCACCCCTTTGGGACATGAGATTTTGTTATTAGTCCCTGTTACCCAGCAAAATGTAATAATCGCCACAAAATGTAATAAGAATCGCCGCAAAATGTAATACTGACGCAAAATGTAATAAAAAAAGTCAACGCAAAATGTAACAACTTTTCAACACAAAATGTAATAACTTTTCTAACGCAAATTGTAATAACGCAAAATGTAATAACTCTCAAAAAACATGTACGATATCTCAAAATCAGTATTATGACTTGGCCAACGCTATCCTAACGTACGTCAGGTGGTAGCTGGGTGAATTCTAATATTTGGTACGTTTAATTTGGTGTACAGGCGGGATCAGGCGGAATCAGGTGGTGTGTCGGGTTGTAACCCCTTCATACATTCACAATCTTCAACTCCAGAGATCATATGTTTCGAATAAGCACTGCATTGTTACTGAAGGGTGTGGTGATTGGAATATATGGGTACAGTCATTTCTAGCCTTGTGGACACCTCGCTATTTCAGATACCCCACTGATATGGACAGCTGCTGAATCCCTGACAAAAGTTATAGACTTTTGAATGAAAGAAACTGCCATTAATATGGACTCTTGATCACTTTTACAGACTTACGGACATATGCTCCGGTCCTGACAGTGCAATTCTACTGCTCTGACTCTCGTCATAACGGACAACAGGCAGCATTTAGACAGCAGAAGGATTTATTTCTTCCATTTTAGTGATGTAACTTCTCTTTCTGGTCTTAATGCCATCAGTAATAGGTTCATCCAACATTCCTTTCTTTGAAGATAATAAATGCGTGGTATTTTACTATCAAAGACCTTGTGGCCATCCCCTACGCTTTTCATATTAGCTAATTTCATTCCCTGTGCGAAAAAAAGCAACGTGAAAACGTGATTTCACTCTATCTCCCCCCATCCTCCCACACACACGTGCGCGTGCTTACACACATCTTTCTACTAATCCCTATTCCACTTCTTCCTGATGGCTACGCAAACCGGAAGTGTTTGTTGCGCTAAAGACACTGCTGCCTTGTCTAAGAACGTCTTTGACTACAACCACATTAAATCGGAAGAAATGAATTCTGCTGCTGTCTAAATGCCACTAGTTGTCCTTTATGACGAGGGTTAGAACAGTAGAACTGTACTGTCAGGACTGGGACATGTGTCGGTGAGTCTGTAAAAGCAAGAGTCCGTAATAACGGACATTTCTTTCAATTTTAAGTCTATAATTTTGTTTGTCTGTAAGTTTTGAGTTGACTGTACCCATATACTCCAATGACCACACCAAATGAAGAATGATCCTAGCTGTTGTGAATGCAATTTATGCAATAATTATTGCAAAAAGGGTCATTCTTCATTTGATTTCTAGACTGCGAGCAGTCCCTCTTTCTTTCCTTTCGTCGATCCTGTGAGCGAGCGCAAAGCGTGAGCAAGCGGGTTTGGGACAATCGGTGACTTCCACTTGTCCCAATTTCCGCTCGATCACATTTCACGCTCGCTCACAGGATCGACGAAGGAAAGAAAGAGGGACTGCTCGCAGTCTAGTTGATTTCATTTCTGCAGTTCATATACGATTTATTTCATATATCATTTACACTCATTTCTTTCAAGGAAACATATGAACCCACACCTGACCTGCTCCCAACATCAGTGGCTTCATAGCTCCTGAAGTTGGTTAGAGTATCGCACCCGGGTATCGCGAGGTCACTGGTTCAAACCCCGTTGAAGGCTTCTTTTTGCAATTGCATAAATTGCGTTCACAACCGCGAGGATCATTCTTCATTTGATTTCTTTTCCGCAGTTCATACATGATTTATTTCATATATCATTCACAATCATCACACCCGTCAATAACAACACGGTGCTTATTCGAAACAAAATCTCTGAAGTTGAAGATTGTGAAAGTATGATGGGGCTACAACCTGATATTCCACCTGATTTCTATCAACAGAGCTTTAAAACTGAAAGCTATTGCACTTTTTTTTTTCGAAACAAAACCTGTACACCAAATTGAACAAAATATTCAATTCACCTACATGTCACAGTACCTACACGTTAGGATAACGTTGGCCGAGTCATAATACTGATTTCGAGATATCGTCTACGTCGTTCGAGAGTTATTACATTTTGCGTTATTACAATATGCGTTAGAAAAGTTATTACATTTTGCGTTGAAAAGTTATTACATTTTGCATTAACATTTTATTACATTTTGCATCAATGTTATTACACTTTGCGTTAGTATTACATTTTGCCGTGATTCTTATTACATTTTGCGTTAATATTACATTTTGTGGCAATTACTACATTTTGCGGCGTAACAGTCCCTCCTATTCCCTCTTATGAAATCCACTTCATGCGGCCCAGTCGGTTTGCTTTTAAACAAATATATACACTCAAACACATAATACTGCTTCCTGATCTGTCTTAAATACTAAAGTTTCATTGCAGTTGTTTGAGTTATGTACAAAAACTATTTTAAGACAAAAATGGCATGTTTAAGATTTGAAATAAGCCCCCCCTCTCTATTAAGCCCCCGTTAATGAAGCCTGAAATTAAATAAGCCCCCCAGGGGGTTAATAGAGCTTTTACGGTACTTCTCATTGCCTCAAATTAAAAGAGGGTGAAAATTTTGGTTGATTTTCTTCCACCATTCAAGAAAATAGAATCTAACTCTACAGTACTTGTCTAATTAATTATACATACAAAATAAAAAATAAGCATAACTGTACTATGTCTGGTACAGTGTAAGGGTACTTACGACTGTGTGAGTTCTTTGCCAAAAAGCTTAACATAGTCTGAAAAGATGTATCAAAAAATTAATTACTTTGTTCCAAAATATTATATGCTTGATTTATGTACTCTTTACATGACTGTCACAAATTTTGATGTAGGTGGGGAGAAAGTAGCTTGCATATATAAAAAGCTTTTCTTTAATTCCTATGTTTTGCCTTGCATATTCCAGAATCATTTCTACTTTAATCCATCTCTCTGCTAGATGGATATCATAGCCCAACATATGTGTAACCCCAGGTCCCACATTTCTACAAATTCCTTCCTAGAAAGGACACTAATCGATGATATGGAATAATTCACCCTTCTCATCACTTATAGGTTGGAATGGTTCTCCAGTAGCCTACAGTGTATGTACATCGGGGTACTCAAGAGAGAATTGAATAATTTCATGTCTTAAGGAAACATTACACCACACCCATACACCCACCAAAATTTCTCCAAAAACACCTGATTAAAAAAGAAGCAAGCACCAACATACTGTACATTGTATACCTTTATTGGTTAAAAAGGTTACCATTTCAGATCTCAATAAATTCAATAATATTACAATTTGATACCAAAAACAACTGAAAACCTATTAAAGAAGCAAATGAAGTTATGGTTTTATAACTTACTGATTTTATTGTTGACTTTGCATGTTGCCACCTTAGCAAAATATTTATGTGTGCATTTCCATCTTGTTACTGTCCAAAATGGCTGACTGCCAACTCCGCAAAGAAAATGACATTCTGATGGGATGTTCAACTGTACACAGCAATTGGTACTATCTACACAATTACAAATGCAGAAAACCAAGAATAAGTGAACCACTCATACATTGTATATTGAATATTGAGATAAACCTGCAATTCAACAAACATTGCAGCACAGTGGAATTTGTTATAAATATGACGTATGATTGTACACTGTATGGGTATATTAAGAAATTCCACTGTGTTTGCCTGTCACATTCTTAGTGCAGTGTTCAACCAAGCACAAAGACTATGCACGTAAACCAGCATATAAACTTTAAATCGTGTCATGTGCCATGTGGTGAAACTAAATACAAAATAAAATACAGAAAACGATGGAATGAAAACAGAAGACAGAAAATATGATAAAGGAAAACAATAAGATAACAGAAAGGTGAAAACTTACATGAATGGTGCTGCGATGGGTGAGAAAACTAGACAAAATTATAAACAACTGTAATAGAAACTCGAAAGCACAACGCACGAGGTCGTAACCAAGCGGCCCTGGGAACTGAGGCCAACTGAGAGTGGGTTCCAGGGCCCGCTGATAAAGGAAACAAAACTAAGTAAGTTGAAACAGTCTGTCACATTGATATATCGCCTTTGAAATTACACCAATATCTGGCAGTTTGCAACCAATGGACAGCTACAATGTACAGTCGAACCTCCATTATCCAGACCTCGATTATCTGGATTTTTCGATTATCCAGACCAACAGTATTTCATAAATATTAATTAGCCATATTTAAGATATGCAGCAAAACTTTTTCCTTTCAAATTAAGTAATGAAACTCCAGTTCAAACTGAATTTGTTTTGCTTCAAAACACAAATCTGTATGCGTTTTGAGCTTATGCGGGCTGTACTACTGCAATGCATTTCACTGAGCTCTGATTTGCTCAGGTTTTGTGTTGTGTGAAGTGAAATTTCATGTTCCACTTGTACAGTCATTCAGTTTAGTTTTGGCTCATTAATTCATATTTTCAATTATCTGGACTCTCGATTATCCAGACTATTCAACTCAGTCCCCACGAGGCGATAATCGAGGATTTGCTCAGGTGTTTTTTGTGTGAAGTGAAATTTCATGCTCCACTTGTTCAGTACGTCATTCAGTTTTAAGTTTTGGCTCATTAATATTCATATTTTCAATTATCCGGACTCTAGCTTAAATTCCAGACTATTCAACTCAGTCCCCACTAGTCTAATCAAGGTTCGACTGTACCCTACAAATAAAGTCAGTTCTTACAGCTGCCTTGTGCCTCCTGATTAACTGTTATGGGTACATCCTAAATGTACAAACGATTATTAGAGCTAGGATGTTACCAGTAAGACATACGCAGCACTGTAACAGTAATATGATCACTTTTAGAAAGTGCCATTTACATTGTAACATCACATGTTCATAGCCCAACTTCACATTTTAGGGCCTGTTTGCAATTGGAGAGAGGGTGCCCGGCTAACCGGGCTACCTGGCTAGGAGGGTTAAAACATAGCCCGCCCTTACTTGTATGCAAGTCACCTAAGCAGGATAGTCAGCTGGCTATCTTTTGAGCAGCTGCTAATTAAGCACAACATGCAAACAAGATGGAAGACAGAAGAAACTTTTTGACGGTAAGTTTACTTTTTATTATTGAGGCCACATACTTTTCAGTGTGAACTGGGTTGTTCTCTTGCACTCTGCTAATTGAGTGTAGTTACCAGAGGCAGTTAATTAAAAGACA
>JAEMWC010001481.1:22500-37500 GCA_016490735.1 Pachyseris speciosa
AATATCTTTTCAGCTTTTAAAAAGTAACATTAAAAACTTGTGTCATAGCTCCTTTCAACAGCATCGTTTCTAAAACAGTTTTTTCTTCTGTTATATTTAGTTGCTGAATGAAACTCAAGCTCAAGCACTTTCCCCACTGGTTTGTCCCGGTAAAAGATGTCCAGGTGGATATTCCTCATTCTGCCCACCAAATGAACCAACTCGCTGCATTCCATGCCCGGCGGGGACTTTCTCGTCCCACCACTCGCGAAGAACAACGTGCCGGCCATGCTCATTTTGCGGCGACAGCGAATATGAATTATTGCCATGTATGCGCACATCCAATGCAGTATGCAAAGCATGCAGCCAGTGTCCTTCGGGATTTGAAGTAATACAGTCATGTGACAGGAAAAGAGACACTGTTTGTCGGTCTAAGTGCCATTCACTTGTACCTTTCGGCGACGATTTTGGCGTAGGATGCAACAAAACTGAACAGCGATTCAACGCAGGTAATTAATCTCAATTATTGTATGACTGGCTCTTGCAGCGGTCAAGATGAATCAATTCTCCTGCTGTGACTGGCTACCCGCGAGGTCAAGATGGAGCCATCTTGACCTCTCGGGATAGCCCGTTCGTCCCGCGTTTTACTGTCTCTTGATAGCGTCCTTTGAGTCATATAATAAATCCTTTATTGACAAAGCTTGTTCGGTCAAGATGGCGGGATATTGGCCTCGTTCTTTTTTTGCGTGTTTATCGACTTCGACTTCGTCTCGGTCCATAAACACGCAAAAAAAGAACTTGGCCAATATCCCGCCATCTTGACCTCACGCTTGATCAATAACCCATATGAACTTTTTAATAAGACTGGCACCAGTCCCTTTCTGGATAGTTTAGAGCGCAGGCCTTTAACAGCGCGAGGAGACTGGAGCGAGGAGGGAAAATCGCCTCTCCCCTACTAACGTAACCACCCTAGGCTCGTTCACTTCATGTTTCGGGTCAGTTTCGCGCGGCCGTAATAGCTACCCAGAAAGAGAGTGCTAGCCGTCTAGTTTTCATTGAGAACCGTTAAACGTTTTCCCTAATTTTTATTAAATCCTTAAAGGGATAAAATCTAATAAAATATTCGTATTTTCGAGCACAGAGGCCGTAAAGAAAAAAGAAAAAAAGGGAACAACCAAAGATTCTATGACAGTCATTGAGGTTGAACATTCACTTTGGACAAACGGCACAAGGAAACCCGAACAGCAGAAGAAACCTTCGCCGAGATTTGCTGGAGTACAACCAACGCCAAGTCCTTATTCTATCTCACCGCATTCCCCTGTAGCCATATTGACAGTGCCAACCAATTCGGTGGACGCCTTTCCGCGTTCATTCGACGTCTCGAGGAGGAGCACGCTTGGCCCTGGGAAAACAATCAGACCATCGCACACTACCAAGGCTTCTGCTAAGTTTCAACCTGGTTCTGAACCAACTTTAGAACGAAAAGAACCGTGGTCAAGTGATGCTGTCCAGGATGACCAGCCAATCAATCAGAGGCACATTCGGCGGCATGTCGAAAACAACAGAACAAGAGAAAATCTTTCATTTTCACCCCAGCCCGAGCCTTCAGAGGATAGCATGCCTAACATCGATGAAACCAATATCATTGGGCCGAATATTCGAGGAAAGCATGAAGAAACAACCACCACGCCATTTGGGTTCACAGGTGTACGGGAAGGTAAACGGCGATAATTATAGACAAACTTGGTTAGTTTTTAAAGAGGCAGTCGTTGAATTGTTATCGAGACCCCTTCGGCAAGTCTGAATTAGAAAATAGATGCATGTAGTGTTTGAATATAAGAGTGTAACTAACATAAGTTTGGTAAATAGTTTGCCGGGATGTCCTAAATAACCCATAATAGCGTGTCTACAATAATGGGTAGTTGGAAATTCCGTTTCCGGTATCTGGACACTCGAAACAGCGGGTCGCTTGTTATAGGAGAACATGTGACGGTAGGATCGGTTTCAAATCAAATCAATTTATTTAAGTTCGATAGCGCGGGAGTGGTTGCCCAATCTCCCGAGCCCGGGGCTCATGTATTAAACGTCCGAGTATTCCTGATCGAGATTGGAATTTAGAAGTGTTGGTTTTAGAGGAGAGTGGAAAACCGGAGTACCCGGAGAAAAACTTCGCGGAGCAGAGAAGAGAACCAAAAACAAATAAACCCACATATGACGTCGAGTCCGGGAATCTAGCCCGGGCCACATGGTGGAAGGCGAGTAGTGCTCTCACCATTGCGCCATCCCTGCTCCCCAGGTTTTCCTACAGTAGAGAGCCTAGTCCCCAGAAATAGCGCCGGAGGTGTTATTACCATATTTTTACTCTTCATTACATCAATTAAGGATAATTAATTAATTAATTAATAATTAATATTTTTATAGCGCAAGTTAACAAAAAGATATGATCAAATGCGCTTTACAAACTATGTGATCAGAAACAACATGAGAGTGTTAACAATAAATGGGATGTTAACGTTGATCCGGACAATGGTCAGTTGATATATTCTTCGTGATAACGGATTCAAACGTATAATGCATTCAAACGTTCAAATGGGTAGGCGTAGACGTATTTCAAAATCCCTGGAAAGGATGCCTGAGTGCACAAGACTTCTTAGAACACAACATAGTTTCGTTTCATTGATCGCTTATAATGCGGTGCATGAACCGAGCGGTCTTCTAAAGTGGCTGAAAAACTGGGACTGTCGTTTTTCTTTGTTGTGCTTTGGCTGCTTACTGCTCTTTTTGCGTTTTTGGTTTCTCAAATCAAGTTTGTAGTTCGTTTACCAGAATCCATGATTGCATTGCTTCGCTTCTTGCGAGCTCGCGAATTTCCAAAGCAAGAAAGCGACTTTTAAAGCCGATATAATCTCGAAATAAATTAGAAACACCCTAAATTAGAAATTTACCAGATAAATGGACGCATGATATCTTCATCCATGATATCTTAAATGAACAGGTTATGAGATGCCTAGTCCGCAAAACATGAGTGGCCGTGGACCTAACACTTTCATCTTCTTGATTTCGGGGGCAGCGGCTATTGTGGTCATTTTACTGGTTGCATTCTTGGTCTTCAAAGCAGTGAAAAAGACCAAAACTCTCGCCCAAGGATCCAGAGGTAATATTGTTATGATACACAATACAAAACAATACAATTCGTTCGTATCAAGAAATGCTGGGAATATTCGTGAACAATAGGCATTGTTAACAAATGCTGAAAAGACCAAAAAGGTCATTTTGAAATAATCCCTTGAGCGGTGAAACAATTGTATGTTAAATACCCACGGGAGATTTAAAATTCCCAATTGCTTCACGAGCGCGAAATTTAAGTCTTCGGCGAAGCCGAAGTAATGACAAAATTTCCCTGGGGTAGGGCAAGAGTTACATTTGGCAAGACTCGATTAGCCACACAGGGATAGGGGTCAGAACACCGAATGTCGCTCGCTACGATACGATACGATACGATACGATACGATACGATACGATACGATACCATATACCAGGAGTTATGCAAAGCTCTCTTTTGGTATAACATGGAATATCGCTCGAGCCACTTGCAATTTCGTGGTATACACACTGGCCTTTTAAATATTTTATGCTGTGTCAGAAAATAAATAGATCCATGAAATCAGTGTAACATTAACCCAGTACAGGATGGAAAGGTTGGCCGGTGGAATGCGGAATAATATACAACAGCTCTCCTGTATTCTGGTTGGTTGTATATTTTATGACATGGTATAAATTACGGCGCAACACGGCACAACACAGTACAGCCAAGTGCAGTGAGAATACATAAGACTAATTGGAGTTATGAAACCCTAGTTTGACCGAAGATCTGTCTACTTTCTACTTTCCTGGTCTACTTTAATCTACTATAACACGAAACACCTTGACTATAAACTAATATTTGAAGACATCTAGAATTTAATGTTTTTCTCGATCCAAAGCATCGAACTTAATTTAATGCATTGTCACATTTCAAACTGATGTCATAATTTTTCTACTACAGGACGCTTTTCTGGTTGTCGACCGGGTTCCAGACCAAGGCGCCCTCGTTGTCTTGGGTCATCTGAGTGTTGCCGTGGCGACTCTGTATCAAGTGTTGCTGTGGCATGCTCAGACCAGGTAATTATCTTTGTCACTGTCATTTTCATGGCCATAGTCACTGTCGTTGTCATCACTGCCACCATCACTATTACCACACCTTAACAATCACGATCAAAGTCATCATCGGCCTCCCAATCACCATTTCACCACTGCATCACCATCACCATGACCATCACCATCATCACCATCACCATCACCATCACCATCACCACCACCACCACCATCACCATCACCACCACCACCACCATCACCATCATCACCATCACCGCCATCATCACCATCACTATCCCAATCACCATCGCCATCATCACTATCATCATTATCGCCATCATCACCATCACCATCAACATCATCATCATCATCATCATCGTCATCATCACCACCACCATCATGATCACCATCACCATCACCATCACCACCATCATCACCATCATCACCATCACCATCACCATCACCACCATCATCACCATCATTATCCCAATCACCATCACCATCATCACTACCATCATTATCGCCATCATCACCATCACCATCATCATCATCATCATCATCATCATCATCATCATCATCCACCACCACCAACATTACCACCATGACCATGACCATCATCATCATCATCATCACCACCACTACCATCATCATCATTGTTAGCAACATCGTTGGTATTGTTATGTTTCTACCCAAACGTTGAATTGTTTATACGGACGAAAACACAATTAGTTAACAGACTTCTAATAATAACAGTAGCCTTGTTTTCACTTCCTTGACCTTATGGCGCCAAGTAAAACAAAATAATGAGGAACTGTTGAACATATGGTATTTCCTCGTTTTCGCAGAGTGATAGAAACCCGACAACTGTAACCTATGCAAATGAAACAGAGGATTTGCAAAACTCCAACGAGACAACGCAGATAACAGAGATCACGGTAGATGTTCACCGCAATTCAGTGTTTGATTTGTTTCCTGCCATAAGAGGAATGGACCAAGACGTATGGTATGTAACCAAACCCTTAAACCCGTCTTCCTTTACGTGGGGAAGAAGTTTCTCCTTGTAATTCTTTAACGGTTTATTCCAGTAAGATATCTATGTAGTAGATCTTTCAGCATTAGACCTAGAGGCTAAAAATGTTCCTTCTTATCATTTCAAGAGGTGGAAACTAGAACTGTCTCACGTCTCTTTTGATTCGCTAATGTCAGGGAAAATCAGTTGTCGTCAGTTTATTTCGGTGGATTGTGCATCATGCATGCCGTTACTGATTCCCTTCCATACCACAAAAGTTTTGAAAAAGATTCACCTTAAAGGGGCTCTGTCACGGCAATTATTGTCATAAATTGATGTGAGGAATTACTTTTTCTAGTACGCGATCGGCCCGTCTAACATAAAGAAGTAGATTTCAAATTATTTATTGGACGGAAAAGGAAGTAGTATTATTTCATGGCGATTTGTCCGAAACACAATGACGAAACTTGAAAAAAATAAACCTAACTTTTTCAAATTGCAATCCATTTCCTCCTCATCATCGGTTGCCATAGACAACCGCAGATAATTGAAAAACAAGAAATATACTGAATTTGTCTCTTTCCGCCCAGTTCATACCCGGAATTTATCACATCTGCCGAAGCCATATTCGACAGTAGTGGAGGAACCTTAAGCCACCCAGACTCGAATGTCAGCATCAACGTCGATAGCGGAGCAGTACCAGAAGGAGTTCCCCAGAAAATTTTCTTTCAAGTGGTTTATGACGACACCTTGTTATTAAGGGACATCCCGAAAACTCCCGCAAGTACGCTCATTTCTCCCGTGGTTCGCTGCGGTCCTGAGAACATCATTCTATTAAAACCAGTGGAGATTGTCCTTCCACACTGCCTGTGTTTGGATGAGACTAAGAAGGACTCAATAAACGTGTATAAATGCGAGCGCTTCACCGAACAAGGTAATCTTTGTTTACTAGCACAGTTACTGATAATAGTTAATTCAGAAAGAACATCACTTCTCGCTGTGATTGTTCTCGTATCGGAAAGACGTTTATCATAACAACAATGAAGATGATGACGGTGATGACGGTGATGTTGATGATGATGGTGATGGTGATGGTGGTGGTGGTGGTGTTGATGGTGATGGTGATGATGATGGTGATGGTGATGGTCAAGGAAGTGAAAACAAGGCTACTGTTATTATTAGAAGTCTGTTAACTAATTGTGTTTTCGTCCGTATAAACAATTCAACGTTTGGGTAGAAACATAACAATACCAACGATGTTGCTAACAATGATGATGATGGTAGTGGTGGTGATGATGATGATGATGATGGTCATGGTCATGGTGGTAATGTTGGTGGTGGTGGTGATGATGATGATGATGATGATGATGATGATGATGATGGTGATGGTGATGATGGCGATAATGATGGTAGTGATGATGGTGGTGGTGATGGTGATGGTGATGGTGACGGTGGTGGTGATGGTGATGGTGGTGGTGGTGGTGATGATGATGATGGTGAGTTATATATTTGTATCATTTTTGCAGGTCCATTGAGCTGGCAGAGAGTCTCCTCGGTATCAGAGAAAAACAATCAATCCAAATCCTGGTTTACAGTGAAAATGGACACAATTCATATCAAAACCATGACGTTCTCTTTTTGGAGTGTGTTTTCTTGTGGCGGTCCAAAGAAAAAGAGAGCAACTGTGTTTGCCAGCAAACCGAATCCACTGACTGATCTGCTGTATTTAAGGTTCTACATCTACAGCGACAACGATGACTCCAAAAAGGTAGGTAATGCAAAGAAGATACCGGGATGCATTTTTGGGACTCCTTTGTACATACTAAGAGGGTCACAAAAATAACGTTTTCAAAGATGTAAGCCGGGAATATAACGTTTCATTGACAAAAGTTTTCACAGGGTTGTTTAGGGGAGGTAGGAAAGAAAAAAACCGCAATTAACGCTATCTAGACCAGTTTGTTCCTCTTTTGGGGGTTGGGGGGGAGGGGAGGGGCCCTTCCGCTCAAAGTCTGCACGGGGAGAATCCTTCTCCAATTTCGTTGGGGTTAATGGGGCTCAATAGTGGATTGAACAGTAATCGGGGAGTAGGAACTGGGGATAGGAATCTAATTACTGGCGTTTTTGCTCACATGTCCCAGATGCTCTACCCCATTCTCCACTGAACGCGGGCCACTATACACCAAGGTGCTTTATATTTTTAAAAGGCTGATTCTGTTTGTCCTCCCTGTTTCAGCGAGTGGAGAGGAAGGATAGAGAGCAGTTTCCTGATTCAAAGGGATCGAAGGAGAAACCCTTTAAAGTGTACAATGACGGCAAGGACATACGAGTGTGGCTTAACCCTGAGGATCTCTCAAATGATGGCTGGGAAATGGATAAAACATTGCAATCACAGGTACAGGACAATAAATAGTTGTGTAGGGGTGGGCTTCTAGGTACCGTTATGTATACTCTTGTTTTATTAGGGTCCTCAAATAACGACGACAGCTGCAGCTACGAGACCGCCACAAAACAATAGGTTCAACGAGCGAAAACAATTGCTCTGCACGTGCGGTTTGAATTTCGATACATTTATTGGCCGTCCTCTGCAAAATTACGATGTGACATGACTAATTTTAAGGTTTCGTAGAGAGCAAGGCAAAACGTTATATGTTTGTTTTTCAGTTTTTAATACTTCAACGCCGTTCGTAGTAATGATAATAAATAATAAATTTAGATTTTAAAGCGCTATGATTTACACAATGCTCATTTAAAAACTAAAACTGTGTCATCATATATAAAAATGTTTAAAAAATGTGAAAACATTCTCCCTTGTCTTAAGTTTACATACTTAACAAGCTGGAATAATCGTAAAAGAGTAACCTTAACGAGAGGTTAACTGTATTTTGACGTTTTCGAGGCGTTTTCGTGAGTCTTTAAGTGTGCAATGCTTACACATTACGGTAGCTAACGACGGACAAGTTGTGAATTGATGCCATATCCTTTGTAGATTTATTCTTGTGAGACAGCGTACAAGAGTGGTTTCCGCTCCAAAGACTCTTGCGATTTTGCAGTCAAACCGATGGCAGCGCGTCTGGATATTCAGGCTTTGAAGGACTTCTCGTGTGATTTGAAATTCCAGCAAGAGGATCATAGACAACATTCCATTTATGTCAACCCAGGATTTTCCCCTGTCCCCAAACAGGTAAGGTTAACCCTAGAATTGGACCGCGTTCGGGCAAGGTATGAAGAAAATAGAAACATGGATTGCAAATCCACCGCTAAGGCTTTAAAGCGAAACATAGAGAGGGCACAATGTGGCAATATATATCTCTTTTGTGCTGGAAATTTCTAGAATCATCATTCGCAAACCAGCCCTGATTTCGAATTGCATGAAGTCCAACTTAAATCTCATTTCCGAGTAAAGAGCATCATTGAAAAAACGCGGTGTACAGACTTACTTATACTGAATAACTATAGCTGACTTAAAAAACTCATTAATAATTCATGAAGGAAATACTAAAGAAATTAATTTTTAATGATGTCTTTATATCTGATAAAGACACGGTTAAATTTTACATCCGATTTTCTAGACCAAACTAACCTAACATGTAAATTTTAGTGTAAGAATGGATAGAAGTACAGTAAAGCTTTTTAAGCAGTTCAATAAATTCGCAATTCGTGTTTTATCAAGTCCTAAAACACTCGGCTACGCCTCGTGTTTTAAACTTGATAAAACACTCCTGCTCATTTATTAAACATTACCTAGCATATAGTTAAGATTATGAGGTGATGAGTATTTTATCATCGATATCTTATCGTACTCCTTACCAGCCACTTTCAGAAGAAACCGACAGCAGCAGCAGCAGTAACGACGGAAATCAACCCTTGACTCCGAGGGAAATAGTAAATCCGGACGATAAACCATCTTCAGGTGTGAATGTTAGGCTCATATATGGTCAGTATAAAATCGAACCTTTTGATTGGTTGCAGGGCATCTTCTCATGTACCATTGTGACAGATTATTTTCCTCTCGTCTTCGAATTGGAAAATTTCTCGTAGTTCAGATGTTTTATCAGTTTACAGCAGATTTCAATCGATAGTCGTAAAACGTTAACACAAAGAACCAATCAGAAGCGAAAAACATTTTAAGGGGCAGTCTGGTTAAATGCCTTACTTTTCCTATATTTGAGCACTTTTTCTTGCAAAGATTTATTTTAACTCGAGAAATGGCTTTATTAGATCACAGTCATTGGCACAGTCAATGTATAAGATTTTTTTTTTGACGATTTTTGGATTGTTTTGAAGGAATAAAAGTGGGTTGGGGAGGGGAAAGTGGAATTATGGAAAACTGGAAATGTTGGATTTGAAGGTCAGTGGTTGAAAATTAAAATTCAAAGTGAATTATTAGTAGACAGAGACCAGACAGTCCCTCATAACTAGGTGCCCCTGATCCCGTTAGCGGACTAACTGGATTATGTGTGCATTAATTTCTACCCTTTTTTCTTTCATTCTCAATTCAGTCCCTATTTTCCCCAACATTCAACTTCATTGCCTTAAAGGGAACCTCCACTCTTACAGCAAATTGAAGCTGAATTGTAGGCAGTAATTACTAGAGTTTAAATTTTGTTTTAAAACGTTGATATAACATTGAAGTGTACAAAAAATGGATATCATCGCCTAATTTCGCTCATAGATTTCCAACGCACGGCCATTTTGGATTTCATGTGTATTGGTTGCCCTATTGTTTAACACAAAGGATTTTCTGCTTCATTTGCTTCCTGATAATAGCTGCAACCATTACACGTCATCAAATCCAAAATGGCCACGCCCGGGAAATTTGAAAGCGAAAATAGCCGATAATGATATCGACTTTTTTGCACACTTAAATGTTATATCCACGTTTGAAAACAAAATTTGTAAGCTAGTAATTATTTCCAACAATTTAGCGTGAATTTGTTGTAAGAGTGGAGGCTCCCTTTAAGTCTGCAATAGCATCTTGCGCGAGGAGCCCTGTGCGAACAATACAAGTCATTACTGTTGAACGAACGAGCGAATAAAAACGGATGGCCGGGTGTGCGGATTACGTACGTGCGAACGGAGGAACGGGCGGACGTACCAAGAGAAGGGAGGTACTGACGGACAAACGGGCGGACGGATGGGCGGAAGGTTGGATAAATTAAATGACTGTATGCGGCATGAATAAGTGTTTCCCAAAATGAAAATGGATATAAAATCATGCTGTTGAGAGTTGGGAACTAAACTTGACAGACCCCAGTTATTTTACACAAAATATCAGAAGCTATCTGTTTTAAAATTCCAGCGTTCTCGGCAAAATTGCCAGGGCAGCCATGCGGAAGAGACGACGAGCCCGTAACAGAAGAGCATTGCCGTTGTATATGCGGTTCCATAGGGACCGAATGGAAACGTGTTCTACGAAATCTGCCCGGCATTAAAGAAAAACATTTGGAAAACTTGGAGGAGGATTACAGAACCTGTAAAGTGAGTGAAAAATGCTTGCAAGGGCTGCTGGAGTGGAGGAAAATTGTTGGCCCTCGGAAAGCGACCACAAGGGCACTTTACAATTCTCTACAGCAAGAAGGTTGTTTAGACGCACTTGAGGACTTGTCGAAAGGAGGTAGGTCAGATTGAAGCAGTATTTATTGGTACGTGAATCCACCATTTTTCGACCTTTGTTCTCATATTCTTCAGGAACTGCAAGACCGAAAGCATGCAATTCTCCCGAAATTCAGCGTCCAAAATACCCATGGCCCAGGGTAGTACCCCCTTGGTATTTTTGGTGGAGGTGTGGCACCGGCTTGTCCAAATCCTGTTTCTATTTCAGCCCATTTTCCATACCCGTTTTTAGACATATAGAACGCATAATCATTAAGTCACTTGGCGTCAATGTCGGAGTTAACATAACTGAACGTCAGCAGACGAACTGCTAAAATTTTCAGTTCGAATGATATTGTGTTTGCTACTTCCCACTGTTCCATTTTGCTATAAAGCAGCAAAGACCTTTATACGCCCCCATGGTCCTTTTAAAAGCCATTCCCGTTACACAGCAAAACGGCTCGTAGATCATGCTCTGAAGGGTGGTTCATAGCTGTATGATTGAAGTGCTCCCCCACACGCCACCCCCCAGCCCCCACCCTTAACTAGAGACAAAATAACCACAATATGCTTTTCAGCATGCGTTATACATGTACACCTTATTCCAAAATGGCGACCAATTTGTTATTCTTTTGTTTCCATGTTAATTAGCCCTCTTTGCCTCATTTTCACTTCAAACTTCTTTTGTATTTTGTACATGTAAACGAGGCAAAGAGGGTAATTAACATGCAAACAAAGGAATAATAAATTGGCCGCCATTTTGGAATAAGATGTATCCAACTTCATATTACATGACTTGTTACACCGCATGTCCAAAGATGGACATCCAGTCACGGACAGATGGTAGCTATGAAGGTAGCACTGACAACAGCTATCACAGGTCATCATTGCCCGACTCCGTTATATCCTCAAGGACACTAAACTATTCTGAAAATAGGCTCATCACAATTTGTGACCGCTAAGCGTTTGTAACCACATTCATGAAAAGCTATATTTAGCGCGTTCATCAGGAGAAAAAGAATATAATTACTGATCTATTTCAATTTTATTTTCTACCAAAGGTTTTGGACACGGTTCTCAAGCTGCCATGCTCGAGAGCATTCCAGAATGAGTTACAAACACAAATGTGAGTGTAACCTGGTTACCAGTTCCCTGACCTTTTCAACGGTTCAGTTGGACGATCTAATAATAATAATAATAATAATAATAATAATAATAATAACGATTTATTAGTAGTACTTCCACAAGGTGGCTCTTCGTCTACTAATTACAAATCTCAAATCAAATCAAATCAAATGTTGGTTTTTGAGGAGAGGGGAAAACCGGAGTACCCGGAGAAAAACCTCTCGGAGCAGAGTAGAGAACCAACAAACTCAGCCCACATATGACACCGAGTCCGGGAATCGAACCCGAGACACATTGGTGGAAGGCGAGTGCTCTCACCACTGCGCCAACCCTGCTCCGCAATTTATGTGTCTATGTGTCAGACAACCAATGAGAGATGTCATGGCCTGCAGTATTAATCATTTAATAGCTAAGAAGATAGTCTATGTTTGACGATTGTAAACGCTCAGTCAATACGGTTACCTTATCAAGGTTATATTCATCATTCAATCACTACTAGGAATAGATATTTTGGGGAGATGATAACTGATTCCCTCCAATGCCTCTTTCTCGCACCGAGGTGACATTGTTTGAGACAGTACAGACATAATGTTGTTCTATTTTAGATAGAGCCTTTTTAAGGCCTCCTTTACATGGAGAGAGGAAGATCCTAGCACTAGGAAGATCCTAGAAGGCGGATCATCCTAGCACCATATGATTTCTGTATTCAGTTTAGATGCAAAGAGTTGTACTTGGCCCTAGCGCTAGGATCTTCCTAGTACTAGGATCATCCTACCTGAGAGGTAAGAAGATCCTAGCACTAGGAAGATCCTAGCACCATGTAAACTGCTTTCGCTAGGAAAAACCTTATTATTATAACCTAGTACCAGGGACAAAAACAACAAATCAAACGAACTTGGCGGCGGCCGGGCGATCAGGGGCTAAAGGATGACAATTTCGTCGAAATTTCCGATCGAAATTTTTGCATGTAAACCAAACGAAAAGTTGGTTCTCCTTCTAGGAACTTCCTAGTACTAGGATCTTCCTGCCTCCATGTAAACAGCTCCTAACTTTGTGTAGTTTGGTTAAGTCTTTTTAACGTTTTTCAACGTCGGAGCAGCGCACCACCGGCGAGATGATAGTGACTGAGAGGTCAAAAAATATATATTTATATCGAAAAATTTATACGGGACTGTTGAAAAATTGAGATTTGTTTTAGCTTTCTCTAGTGTTTTTAACGTTTTTCAACGTCGGTGCCGAGCACCACGAGATAACGGTGACTGAGAGGTCAAAAACTATATATTTGTATTGAAACATTTAAACAGGGCTCTTAAAAAATCATAGCATTGCCGCCACAACTGTTTCCATCATAGGCGGTCATACTTCACTTGGTCTTTTTAAGTTATAGTTTTTGTATAAATAAAAATGACCTTACTTGAATCACGCAGAGTTTTATCAAGTTTACGCAAGAAAAAGCAACCCATAGAACATACCGTAAAGCCCTATTAAGTCCCCCCCCCCCCCGGGAGGGGAGTATTTAGTTTCAGGTCTCATTAACGGGGGTCTTATTAGAGAAGAGGGCTTAATAGAGAAGGGGGGCTTATTTCAAATCTTAAACACCCTGTTTTCGTCTTACAAGAGTTTTGGTACAAAACTCAAACAACTACAGTGAAATTGTATTATCTAATAAGGAGCAGCCAACAGTATTACATGATTGGGTGTATATTTAGTTAAAGACAAACCAATGGGACCACATCAAGGTGATTACGCAAGAGGAAATATGGACGGCTAATTACAAAATTTTATGTCCCAAAAGGGAGAGGGGGGCTTATTACAAAAACCGACTTCCAAACGGGGGGCTTAATAGAGCTTTTACGGTACCTTCAACAGTATTTGATTAGTCTGAAGGACTTTCGCCATAAAAGCTTTTTACATTGTCAGCTTTTTTACATTGAAAACTTAACGATTGCAACAATTTTGCATTTTAACTTAATTCAAGAAGTGACCGTGTGTGCTGGCATACATGGTTGATAAATTACTGTTAGACACAGTAACATACACCCGAAGTATCTTTGTACCGTATATCTTGCTTTTAGCGGTAGAAAAGAACATGTATTTATTCTGCATTGCTATAAAATAGTTTTATAGTAGCGTAAGTTTTATAGTAGCGTAAGTTTTTTGTATAAATGCCTTAACTTAAAGCTACCTAAACATTTGAGAAAATAGCAGCATTTCATTTTAAGAGAACTTAATATTCCATTCTTATAGAATGAACACGACCTTTTGTTTCAGTTTTAGTCGAGTGAAATAGAATTATAAACTACATTTACAAAAAGTATACCGTTGGGTACCAAAACGTAAGACCCTTCCAAAATCGTCTACTTGTCTTTCGGTTGAAGATCGTAAGTGGACAAAACGGTTTCTTAGCTTGAACCTTACTTCTTCCACCGTTTACGTATAGCCTGGTTTTCACTAGCGAGGCAAGCATAAGCGCAAGCACAAGAGCGCTTATTTCCCTGTGAAAACGGGCTTAACGCAAGCATAAGCATGAGCGCAAGGATCACAATTTTTCCTTTTCCGTGTGCTTGCGCTTATGCCTGCGTTCGTTTGCGTAGTGTTCGTTTTCACTTGGCATAAGTTACTTATGCTTGCCCTTGTGCTTGCGTCGCTAGTGAAAACCAGGCTTGTGAGACAGACCGACACGAACAGACAGACCGACTTTATTACAGTCTGTCGTAATCAACCCACGCTAATTCTTACAACGGAGGTTGTGCCATGAACTTGACCTTTTAGTCAGACGATATTGGGTAAACGGCGAATTCATCTGCCGTATTCTTGTTGTTTTAGGATAATTTCGCCGTTTTTGGCGACATCATTCCCATCATAAGGATACTGCTTTTCTCTTAAGGCGGGGGGTACACCTGAACACCGTTTTTAGGTCGCTTATATTAATTAATGGATCTAAATGTTAATAACTCGTTCGCGTTCCAAGCAATCAAAAATCCCTGTTCTCATTACACGAACTGCTATGTTGTGGGATATTTTGTGAATTTTTTGGTGATGTTAGGGTATATTTGGGAAGAGCTAATTTTTCTCAAAGGATTAGTTAAATGTAGGGAAATAATTAGAAATATTGAAGATTTAATGAAGGTTTACAATTGGGATTTGAAGTTAGAAATTAG
>JAEMWC010001481.1:52500-62500 GCA_016490735.1 Pachyseris speciosa
AAAGCTGAAAATCTCACAGACGTTTCTTCAGTAAAAACATTCGCAATGACCTGAATCGTTGAAAAATAAATTGTAAAGTTACCTTACTTGTGTGTATAACCTGCCAGCAGCGTGCGCATTCACCATTCTTGTCTGTGTGGCAATGCGCCAAAACAGCAAGACTTGTGTTGTAAACACACTGCGACTTCCAGTCAGTGTTTTCGTGTTTAAAATTTATCTCTTATTGTATTTTTCTAATACAGATTACGAAATGTCTGCGAAGCAAAAAAAAGGTACAGAACCACTCGGCGATTCGATGACATTCATAGTGGCTGAAAATACCCCTGAGCCTGACGTTGCTAGAGAAGCCAACCAATCGGACGAGCTTTCGTCTAGAACTTCAGGACTTCAACCAACGCCCGGGACGCCGCCTTCTACGGTCCCGAATAACTCCGAGACGACACAGCCGGTCCATTCAGGGAACTATAATTCACGTGCAGTTGTGGTTTCACCTGAGAAATCAATTGATCCCTCGCTGAGTTCTACCATTCCTACAAAATCTCGGTCCAGTTTAAACCCAACAACGAATCCGGAATTCGAAAACATCTTGAAAGAATCGTCGTGTCGTAAAATTATGCAAGGCGACGAACCGAACATTCAGACGCCAACTCCGAGGCGAGCCGAACAGAACGGCACAACAAAATCCATCGGTTCATTTTCACCGACGCAGTCATCATCAACTCTACCACCTTACCGTATGAGAACTAAAATTACGCTTAGCCAGGATTCAAATGCCAACAAGGGAAAATCATACGAGTCTAGTACAGCGTTCCATTCCTCCGTTACACGTGGAAAACGCGGTATGTTCTTAGTTGTATTGACTGTGTAACTGTATGCATCCCCCAAGACCCCCCTCCCACCCATCCCCCTCCCCCCCCCTTTCCCCCCAAAAAATATTGGATGGTTTGACTCGGAAGAGCATTTTGGAACAGTGCTTGGGAGCTTCTGGCGACCGACGTTTCCTTTTATGTACCGCTTGCTTAATAAACTCAGGGGCATTGAACGAGACAAGTCACCCATGGTGTTTAAAGTGCATATGACACAAAATTTGTCATTAACTTGTTCAAAATAGCTTTCAGAATGATGAAGAACGGCGTTTATTTTATTGTGATAGCACTCTTGGTTGCCGAGTTATTCAAGATTTTCATTTATGCAAATTAGAGGACTTGTCACGTCACAAGGTGGACACAAAATGAAGTAAAATCATAAAATATGGAATATCTGTGCAAATACTAAGTCTAAAGGATTGAAATTTTGCAGAGTTGATGTGCTGCCAGAACTACACATTGAGATAGTGGTTATGATGTCACCATAGCAACATACTCATTACCAGACCTCTACCTTCCCAAAGGAAGTTTCCCTCCCAGAGAAGAAATCAGAGTTTCCCTCCCAGAGAAGAAATCAGAGTTTCCCTCCCCAAGAAGTGCTATTTGCTCTTGATGTTCATGCAGTGGGTGTGAGCAAATATGGACATTACACAGCACAAGTATAAGAAAGTCTGTTAGACTCTGGAGGAGCAAATAAGGCATTTTTTATTTGGGAAGGTAGAGGTCTGGTAACGGTTTTGTTGTTTCATATGCACTTTAAAGTCTGTTTAAAGTGATGTTTTCGTTAGCTAGAAGAATTTGATCTATTCGGATTCCTTAGCTGAAATTTTAATTGCCCGAAAATGTTAGGGAACAAAATCTTTCTTTGAGAAAATGCTAGCTGAAATAAACTTTCCACGAACTTTCTAGAAAATTATTTTCTTTCCAAAAATGCTAGCTGACGTTTTTACTGCCAAAAACAGCAAATACGACCTTTCCGAAAACCTCAGGGACTGAGATAAACAATTGCGAATCTTTTGGGGCACCTTTCAGTTATGAAAATCCGAATGCCCTCTTTGATCGACGCTGAAAGCCTAAAGAAGGCGAACTATCATCCACCGAACAGATATCTACCGAAATTTGTCATTGGGTTACCCTGTGAACTTAGGATTTGATTTGATTTGCTTTGATTTGACGCTTGGCCATCCACCAGGGGGGAAGCCCTTAGATTTTTTTGTGGGACGCCCCTCCTTTACAATTTCCAATGAATATAAGTAGTTTTTGCACCCGTTTTCTGAATTAACCGGCTACCATGAGAGGTTTCTAAGGAGAAAGTAAACGGCCTGTGGTGTGAACGAGCCCTTTAGAATTCCCCTTCCCTTGTGTAAACGTGTATCGCAATCTTAGGACTCTTTGGTGCTCCAAACGTAATTTTTTTTACTATCCCGGCCTTGCCATGAAAAACAGTCAGAATTTAGGAAAGCTAGTGCATATTCAAGGTTCGTCTAACGGTGGTTGACACATTTTCCGAGCGAGCGTTCTTTTTAATCTTCGGAAGTCTTCGGCAATCTTCGAAAAAGTTACAGGAAAGGCTAGGAAAGTTAAAATGATCTTGGAGTCATTCAAACGAAAGGATAACACAGCTAAGAAAGGATGAAGGAGCCTAACAAGGAAATGTTTCGAAAGTGTTTTTCTACAATTATCTCAGGGAAATAACGATAAATGGCAAGCTGGATATTTTATAGTAATCTCCGTTGAACAGCTCTAAGACCGAATGCTTCAGCTGGCACCCGGATTGAGTCATTTTACTGCAAACGATATAACAAACGCAATTGGTGCTGGTCCGAACAGCTTAGGATTTTGAGTCCTGAGAGTTATGCAACCGCCTTGGGAAGTTCGATGTAATTCAGTTGTCCTGGGCTACACCGGAATGTATGGGTGCAAGGATATTCAGGTCAAAAGAATTTATAGTGTCTAAAATGCGTGGTTGATTTGATAGGTACCTATGACGTTGAATTGCCCAACTCAGAAAAGAAAAATAAAAGTGAATCGAAGTTTTCCAATCACATGGTGTTGACTGCCTCACTCTGTACTGGACTCCTGGTAACTGTAATTTTAAGCGGGATTTTAAGACAACATTGCAAGTATCCCGCGGAAAATAAAGGTAAGTGTTCTTTGATAAGTGCGACGTTATGTAATAATAATAATAATAATAATAATAATAATAATAATAATAATAATAATAATAATAATAGCGATAACGTTAATGTTAACGATAATGATAGTGACAATAAAATCCACCCCAAACCCAGCGTATCAAAGTGACAGGGCCGGTTGTCGTTGCTTATTTCTGGAATTAAATTTCAGTTCGCGGGTATCGGAACAGATTAGGGTGTTAAAATCTACAACTGCAATCTTAAAGTTATTGAGGTTCCTTGTAGAGGCAGGAAACGTATTCGTTCTCAAGTTATTTTTACTTTTTAGCGGTGGAAATAAATTCAGAAGTTTGTGCAACTGCTTTGGACTAGGAATTAACAACTAGGAAAACGTGTCAAATGTCAATACCAAAGTCTTGTGAGGAAATCTGTTTTTCCTTACAATGTCGGCGTGCAATCAATAGAGCGGTTTTCAAATGACGTCACGGAGGCCATGTTGGTGTTCTAAACTAAACCTCTGGGAATTGAACTCTATTTTTATGCAAATATATTTTTTGTAACCAATATGGCCGGTAGTCACGTGAATGAAAACTCCATGTTCGACATGACGGATGAACTGAATAACCGACCATGCATTTTTCTCTAAACTGATAACCATCGTTTAGCCTTATTACAGTATTCCAGGTTTTTAATTGTTAACTATAATCATTATTATCATTATTATCATCATCATCATCATCATCATCGTTATTATTATTATTATTATTATTATTATTATTATTATTATTGTTGTTGTTGTAGTTTTGTTGCTTATCAGTATCAATTCCCTCCTGAAGGATGCATCGACTTCCATTCTGGATTCAGACAAATCCTTCGTGAATCTCGTTGTACCGCATCATCTGACTGCGGCACGACTCTGTCAAGCGTCCCTTATGGTTCCAGCTCAGACAAGGTAACTGTTACATTCTGAAACGCCGTTCTACCCTTCATCTTACGAGATATGTTGGAAAAATTGCAAAAATTGGAAAATTTGTCGATTCAGGGAAAAGCAGTAGAAGGCCCCAACGAAAACTGCGATTTTTGCAACAAAAAAAAACTGCAAAAATTGCGAAATTTGCGAAAATATCGGAAAGCTCGTCAAGTCAGCGAAAAGCAATTCTAATTAGCAGATCGCTTGTACCCTTTCGCTTATAGAACGGGGCGAGTATATTGGTAGCTTTGTTAGCTTTGTATTTATGAAACCGCGTAATAACTTAATGGGCTAAAAGCGAAAAATCCTCAACCTTGCACTTTTTGCGATTTTTCGCTTCAACACGAAAACTCGCAAATTTTGCAGCTGCATGGAAACCTGGGCATAAGTGATTGGACGACAAAATAAGAATTGAAATATTGCAAGAAAAAAGGATTCAGACGTTTCTATTTATATTATATGCGTAGATTGAAGAATGCAATGTACCCAGACCGGTGCACGCCAGTCTTCAAACACTGGTGACGGTGGACGTTCATCCCAGCAGGTTTGATGTGCTTCCAACTATTACGGAATCATGCGAGTGTCCAAGGTACACGTACACAACTCTACAGCTGTGCGCCCGAAGCCCACATTATTTACGAAACATTAGTGTCAACTGTAAACAACTGATGTAGCTGACTGTTTGAAAGCTGAAAAGCTGGTAAAGATATCCAAAACGCAGACCTCTTGTGTGGGATTAAGATGAGGGAACGATCTAACTGTTGACGAAAAAACAAATCGAGGTTTTCAGTGTTTACCGTGTTTGCCACTTCCACATCTCCCATTATACATTTTGTTTGCGCTCCTCCCCCCCCCCCCCCCCCCCCACCCGCTTACGATTGTAAGTCCTAAAAGCAATGGAAAACAATGCTTATGTAAGTTTTTTTGAGGGGGCAGGGGGGGGGGGGAAGGGGGAAACCAAAGCGTATTATGGGAGATGTGGAATTGGTGAATTGTGGCCCTTCATATGCAAAGTAGGCTTATTTATTTCCCTGTTCATATTGTACTGTTACATCTCGTTCTAATTAAAATTGTGTTAACACGATCCGAACAAGCAAACGAGGGCAAATGAAAAGTATTGGGTCGACATTCGGCGCAATCCTACTGTACTGAAAAACAAGAAATTTACTGGATTTGTCTCTTTCCGCGCAGTTCATACCCGGAATTCATCACATCTGCCCAAGCCATATTCGACAGTAGTGGAGGAACTTTAAGCCACCCAGACTCGAACGTCAGCATCAACGTCGATAGCGGAGCAGTACCAGAAGGAATGCACCAGAGAATTTTCTTTCAAGTGGTTTATGACGACACCTTGTTATTAAGGGACATCCCGAAAACTTCGGGAAGTACGCTCATTTCTCCCGTGGTTCGCTGCGGTCCTGAGAACATCAATCTATTAAAACCAGTGGAGATTGTCCTTCCACACTGCCTTTGTTTGGATGAGACTAAGAAGGACTCGGTAAACGTGTATAAATGCGAGCGCTTCTCCGAACAAGGTAATCTTTGTTTACTAGCACAGTTACTAATAATAGTTAATTCAGAAAGAACATCACTTCACACTGTGATTATCCTCGTATCGGAAACACGCTTATAATAACAACAATAAAGATTATGATGATGATGATGATGATGATGATGATGATGATGATGGTGATGGTGATGGTGATGGTGATGGTGATGGTGATGGTGATGGTGATGGTGATGGTGATGATGATGATGATGATGAGTTATATATTTGTATCATTTTTGCAGGTCCATTGAGCTGGCAGAGAGTCCCCTCGGCATCGGAGAAAAACAATCAATCCAAAGCCTGGTTCACAGTGAAAATGGACACAATTCATATCAAAACCAGGACGTTCTCTTTTTGGAGTGTGTTTTCTTGTGGTGGTCCAAAGAAAAAGAGAGCAACTGTGTTTGCCAGCAAACCGAATCCACTGACTGATCTGCTGTATTTGAGGTTCTACATCTACAGCGACAACGATGACTCCAAAAAGGTAGGTAATGCAAAGAGGATATCGGGATGCGTGTTTGGGACTCCCTTGTACATACTAAGAAAGACACAAAAATAACGTTTTCAAAGAAGTAAGCCGGCAATATCGTTTCATTGACAAAAGCTTTCACAGGGTTGTTTACCAGAGCCAGGATAGAACAAAAAATTCCGCAATTAACGCTCTCAGTTTTCAGTTTTCTTTGCCGGGAAGGGAAATCGATGGGGGGTTGGGTGTCCGTTTAAAGTCCGCATGGGGAGAATCCTTTTCCAATTTCGATGGGGTTAATGGTGTTCAATAGTGGATTGAACAATAATCGGGGAATAGGAACTGGGGATAAGAATCTAATTACCGGCGTTTTTGGTCACGTGTCCCAGGTGTTCAACCCCAGTCTCCTCTGAAGTGCTTTATATTTTTTAAAAGTGTTCTAAAAAATGGATATCATCATCGCCCATTTCTGCTGTTAAGTTTCGTGGGCGCCGCCATTTCGAACACTTAAAAGTTACATCCACGTTTTAAAACAAAATTTGAAATCTAGTAATTATTACCTAGAATTTAGCGTCAATTTGTTGTAAGAGTGGAGGTTCCCTTTAAAAGGCTGTTCCTGTTTGACCTCCCTGTTTCAGCGAGTGGAGAGGAAGGATAGAGAGCAGTTTCCTGATTCAAAGAGATCAAAGGAGAAACCCTTTAAAGTGTACAATGACGGCAAGGACATACGAGTGTGGCTTAACCCTGAGGATCTCTCAAATGATGGCTGGGAAATGGATAAAACATTGCATGCACAGGTACAGGACAATAAATAGTTGTCTAGGGGTGGGCTTCTAGGTGCCGTTATGTATACTGTTGTTTTATTAGGGTCCTCAAATAACGACGACAGCTGCAGCTACGAGACCGCCACAAAACAATAGGTTTAACGAGTGAAAACAATTGCTCTGCGCGTGCGGTTTAAATTTCGATACATTTATTGGCCTTCCTCTGCAAAATTACAGTGTGACATGACTAATTTTAAGGTTTCGTAGAGAACAAGGCAAAACGTTATATGTTTTTTTTTCAGTTTTTAATACTTCAACGCCGTTCGTAGTAATGATAATAAATTTAGATTTTAAAGCGCTATGATTTACACAATGCTCATTTAAAAACTAAAACTGTATCATCAAATATAAAAATGTTTAAAAAATGTGAAAACATTCTCCCTTGTCTTAAGTTTACATACTTAACAAGCTGGAATAATCGTGAAAGAGTAACCTTAACGAGAGGTTAACTGTATTTTGACGTTTTCGAGGCGTTTTCGTGAGTCTGTAAGTGTGCAATGCTTACACATGACGGTAGCTAACGACGGACAAGTTGTGAATTGATGCCATATCCTTTGTAGATTTATTCTTGTGAGACAGCGTACAAGAGTGGTTTCCGCTCCAAAGACTCTTGCGATTTTGCAGTCAAACCGATGGCAGCGCGTCTGGATATTGCGGTGAAGGACTTCTCGTGTGATTTGAAATTCCAGCAAGAGGATCATAGACAACATTCCATTTATGTCAACCCAGGATTTTCTCCCGTCCCCAAACAGGTAAGGTTAACCCTAGAATTGGACCGCGTTCGGGCAAGGTATGAAGAAAATAGAAACATGGATTGCAAATCCACCGCTAAGGCTTTAAAGCGAAACATAGAGAGGGCACAATGTGGGCAATATATACCTCTTTTGTGCTGGAAATTTCTAGAATCATCATTCGCAAACCAGCCCTGATTTTGAACGGCATGAAGTCCAACTTAAATCTCATTTCCAAGTAAAGAGCATCATTTAAAAAACGCGGTGTACACACTTACTTATACTGAATAACTATAGCTGACTTAAAAAACTCATTAATAATTCATGAAGGAAATACTAAAGAAATTAATTTTTAATGATGTCTTTATATCTGATAAAGACACGGCTAAATTTTACATCCGATTTTCTAGACCAAAATAACCTAAAATGTAAATTTAAGTGTAAGAATGGATAGAAGTACAGTAAAGTTTTTTAAGCCGTTCAATAAATTCGCAATTCGTGTTTTATCAAGTCCTAAAACACTCGGCTACGCCTCGTGTTTTAAACTTGATAAAACACTCCAGCTCAGCATATAGTTAAGATTATGAGGTGATGAGTATTTTATCTTCGAAATCTTATTGTACTCCTTGCCAACTGTAGAGTGTCCCGCCACTTTCCGAAGAAACCGACAACAGCAGCAGCAGCAGCAGCAGCAGTAACGACGGAAATCAACCCTTGACTCCGAGGGAAATAGTAAATCCGGACGATAAACCATCTTCAGGTGTGAATTTTAGGCTCATATATGGTCAGTATAAAATCGAACATTTTCATTGGTTCCAGGGCATCTTCTCATGTACCATTGTGACAGATTATTTTCCTCTCGTCTTCGAATTGGAAAATTTCTCGTAATTCAGATGTGTTATCAGTTTACAGCAGATTTCAATCGGTAGTCGTAAAACGTTAACACAAAGAACCAATCAGAAGCGAAAAAAATTTTAAGGGGCAGTCTGGTTAAATGCCTTACTTTTCCTATATTTGAGCACTTTTTCTTATAAAGATTTATTTTAACTCGAGAAATGGCTTTATTAGATCACAGTCATTGGCAAAGTCAATGTATAAGAGTTTTTTTTTTTTTTTTTGACGATTTTTGGATTGTTTTGAAGGAATAAAAGTGGGTTGGGGAGGGGAAAGTGGAATTATGGAAAACTGGAAATGTTGGATTTGAAGGTCACTGGTTGAAAATTAAAATTCAAAGTGAATTATTAGTAGACAGAGACCAGAACTGGATTATGTGTGTATTAATTTCTACCCTTTTTTCTTTCATTCTCAATTCAGTCCCTATTTTCCCCAACATTCAACCACATTGCCTTAAAGGGAACCTCCACTCTTACAGCAAATTGAAGCTGAATTGTAGGCAATAATTAATAGACTTCAAATTTTGTTTTAAAACGTGGATATAACATTGAAGTGTACAAAAAATGGATATCATCATCACCTAATTTCGCTCATACTGATTTCCCGGACGCGGCCATTTTGGATTTCATGATGTGTAATGGTTTCCCTATTGTTTAACACAAAGGATTTTCTGCTTCATTTGCTTCCTGATAATAGCTGCAACCATTACACGTCATCAAATCCAAAATGGCCACGCCCGGGAAATTTGAAAGCGTAAATAGGCGATAATGATATCGATTTTTTTGCACACTTAAATGTTATATCCACGTTTGAAAACAAAATTTGTAAGCTAGTAATTATTTCCAACAATTTAGCGTGAATTTGTTGTAAGAGTGGAGGCTCCCTTTAAGTCTGCAATAGCATCTTGCGCGAGGAGCCCTGTGCGAACAATACAAGTCATTACTGTTGAACGAACGAGCGAATAAAAACGGATGGCCGGGTGTGCGGATTACGTACGTACGAACGGAGGAACGGGCAGACGTACGAAGAGAAGGGAGGTACTGACGGACAAACGGGCAGACGGATGGGCGGAAGGTTGGATAAATGACCGTATGCGGCATGAATAAGTGTTTCCCAAAATGAAAATGGATATAAAATCATGCCGTTGAGAGCTGGGAACTAAACTTGACAGACCCCAGTTATTTTACACAAAATATCAGAAGCTATCTGTTTTAAAATTCCAGCGTTCTCGGCAAAATTACCAGGGCAGCCATGCGGAAGAGACGACGAGCCCGTAACAGAAGAGCATTGCCGTTGTATATGCGGTTCCATAGGGACCGAATGGAAACGTGTTCTACGAAATCTGCCCGCCATTAAAGAAAAACATTTGGAAAACTTGGAGGAGGATTACAGAACCTGTAAAGTGAGTGAAAAATGCTTGCAAGGGCTGCTGGAGTGGAGGAAAATTGCTGGCCCTCGGAAAGCGACCACAAGGGCACTTTACAATTCTCTACAGCAAGAAGGTTGTTTAGACGCACTTGAGGACTTGTCCAAAGTAGGTAGGTCAGATTGAAGCAGTATTTATT
>JAEMWC010001481.1:67500-112500 GCA_016490735.1 Pachyseris speciosa
CAGTCATAGTTGGCTGGTTCCAGGAGAAAAAGCTTGAATGCGATGATGAGAAATAGCAGGAACACTCCATGCCAACCAAGGATTCCCAGCAAGGTGGAAAGTGACAGTTTGACCTTGTGAGACATATTTTCCTTCTTGATTATTTATCACTCTGGCTCACTTGTATAACAAGCCTGAAATAAAATAAAAGAGAATTTAGATGTGGGTATTTGATAGTTCTCCATGAAATAAAATTTTTCGTCTATTTCAACGACGAGCGCAAATCAAACGCCGAGGTCAAATTCTCAAAGATTTGGTCGAAATGAATGTTAGTAAAAATCACACCTTCAGTAAAGTAAAAGTAAGTGAAATCCTTTATTTAAAACACGATTATCGTTTAGGCACTACATGCTTGAGGGGTCGTGTATCTTTGATAGTAAAGAACTGACCAACGCCATCTAGTAATCGAGGAAGCATAAAAAAACTCACGGTACGCTTTGAACAAAACAACTAGATTTTCAAAATTTGTATAAAAGAGCCTGATTGGCTGATCTGCAGGTAGCTAGGGTTAATCTAGGCGAGCCAGCCAGACTTGCAGTTAACTAAAGAATAAATTATCAGTACAATTGGAAAGACATTCAAAAACAATAAGGACGGAACTAATAAGAGGAAAGGAAATACGAGAATACAATAATTAATAATTAATAATTTACATTTGTATAGCGCACACCTCTATATGAATATATTCATTTGCGCTTCACAATATTGTTAAAGTAAAATTATGTCAAAAGTAACTAAAAACATAAGAAACTATTAAAAACTACAAACGTATACACAATCAAAGGCAACAATTGCCTAGTTAAAAGATAAGATATGAATAAAAATCTATTTAAAAGCTAAATTAATAGCAGCTATTATTTAACAGCTGTCTTAAAAGTGTGCAATGTCTTTATGTTGCGAATTGTTGAAGGTAATGCATTCCAAAGATAAGGTGCAGCTGACTGAAATGCACGATCGCCAAGGGTTGGACGGGTCTTAGTGCTAGGTAACTCAAGTAATAAAAAGTCGTTTGACCTAAGGGATTATCTGGATTGCTTTTTGATGCTAATTAAATCAACCAGATAATTAGGAGCTAGACCATATAAACACTTAAATGTCAAAAGCAGAATCTTAAACTTTATACGGTAACTAATCGGGAGCCAATGAAGGTGAAAAAGCAACGGTGTAACATGACAGAATCTTGGTGTTCCTGTGACCAACCGAGCTGCGGCACTCTGTATCCGTTGGAGTTTCATGATATGTGAATTCGGGAGGCCATATAATAGGCTGTTACAATAATCTACTCTACTGGTTATAAAAGCATGAACTAATGATTCGGTGGCTGGACGACTTAAACGATAATAGTAGAAGTTTGAGGGAAGGAAGAATGAAGTACAGGGATTTGTGGCTATTTAAAAAGTCTTACTTTTTGCACTACTATAGCGCGTTTCAATATAATCATTTTCGCTTTCCAAAAGGTCAAAGAGGAGTTGATTAACTTTTCTTTCCAATGCGCAGGCTCTTAGACAAAGGGTCTCTTAAACGGCGTGGTATATCATTCCAATTAAGGTGTTACGCCAAAACGCGAAAAATAGCGTTTATGCATTTCTAATCTAGAGCTTTGGACCAAGAATTTGCCAGAGGTAGATGATCCCGTGTTGTATTAATGGACACTAGAAGTTTTATGAAATAGTTTCAAGGTGTTTGAGGGAGCGTTGTCAATTGCTGATATCGTGCATTAAGCTGGATACAGACTCAAGTCGGGAGAATCCCAGATGATTGGGGAATTCATTGTTTCCCGACCGTCCCAGACTTATGCCGAGATAACGACCACCGCAGACATCTGGGACGCTTCGGCAAAATTGAAACCCTCCCGATTTTCCAGATTTGTCCCCGACCATCGCAGACGATCGGGGATGTCTACGATTTCCAGTTTTCATCAATCGGCATAATCTGTCATGGTCGGGAAACAGTGAAATCCCCGATCGTCTTTGCAGCCGTTGTTTGTGTCGGTCCTGTTCTCCCTCCCCACCAACGTCTGGTGAACCGAGCCGGTCATTCCATTCCCATTGTGTCCGAGTATCCAATCAGGAGGGAGAATAGAACTGACACAAACAACGGCCGCAAAGGAGGCTTCGGGAACTTAGCCACCGAAATTTAAAAGCCACGATGTGATTGGTCAGTTCCTGGAATGGAATGTCCGGCTCGGTTCAGCAGACGTTGGATGGGAGGGAGAATAGGACCGACACAAACGACGGCTGCGAAGGAGGCTATGATCGTCTAGGATTTTTCCGACATATGAAAACTATAGGCTATAGCTGAGAAACGACAAGGGTAGAACTTTTGCATCGATAAAATAAGGGATTCCACGAACACGTCTGTCGGCAGAGTAAATGACGCGGCGAAGCGCTATTTCCGAAGAATTAAAATTTTATCTTATCATAGGTAACTAGACTGTGACTATACAGCAATGATTGGCCTACCAGATGGCGCGAACACGGGATAGGAATGGTACAGTTGCTCTCACCGAAACAGCGACGGCAACACTTTAAATTCAAAAGATTTAGCCCTGATGCTCGAAGGACTCATTGGACACTTTTTAGCCATGGAGTGATCGGAAATATGGGCAAAACTATCCGGAAAAAAACTGTTTCGGTCCAACCCAAGATTTAGGATAGCTGTTTTAGCTGGCTTGTGACATCAAATTCATGGCGTTTTCAATGAGTATATTCAAACACCAAAAACTGTGTTTTCAAGGAGTGTTTGTAGCAAGTTTAATTTGTCTTGCACTAAGTTTTGAAATCTTTTCGTTGGTCAATAGCAACTTTAAAAAGCTCCCCAGATATAAACTGGAACATAAATTTACGGACTCATATAATCCTAACTTCAAAAAAAAAAAGTTTTCATTATTTTCAAGGACTTTCCAGGGGCGGATCCAGAAAATCGAGAAAGGGGGGAAGGGGGGGCGAAGAAATTCTTCTTTTCAAGTGCCCTTGAGATCTAAAATGAAATTCCAGGGCTTTCCAAGGACTTCAAGGAATAGCAAGGGTCCTGTTTCAACCTTCATTGAGGAGAGTCAAAATATACCACAAAATACTCGATGACAAGGAGCACCCTCCGAAGCTGCCCCTTGCTCAGGTCTAAAGCAGATCACATGAATTAATAGTGAATGTTCCAGTCACCCTTTGGAAATGCTCAAGTCCGATTTTCTCTTCATTTGAATCGACATTTCTGAAGTTCAGTTTCTTCTAATTTGTTTCTTATTTATTTAATTTTTGTGCCCGGTTGGAAACTGAAATTGTAATCCATGTCAGTGATAATCACTGCCATTCTAAAACTTCGCTTACTTTTGCCCGTAGTTTGAAAATAATAATTCCGTGAAATACGAAATGCCCTCAATAACGTGATTTTAAAGTTTTTTTGGGAAATGACCTGTAACCAAAAATACGTGTTCAAACAGGATTAACCGAGCCTTGACCCAACACAGCAGAGCAGCATACCAAACCACCCTGAACGTCAGATGTAAATTGCATTGGCCGAAGGACAGTTGAAACGATATCATAACAAAAACTAACATATTTGTGATGATCTTTCGTGGTGTGAGTCGAAAGAGAACACTATGGACTTCAGGAGAGCTCAGATCATCGCGAGACATTAGTCACGCCACATGACTACAGTGTCAGATGACAAACACGAGACATGGCTAACAAAAGTGAAGTTTTGTTGAGCAGCTGCATGACGCTGTTTGAGAAGCAAAATTAAGATATTCCGATAAGGCAAAATAGGAACATAGCGGTCATTTCTACAGACAGAAGACTGAATAACGAAATAAACAGGTTAGATGCTGAACTATAGAAAAAGGAAAAGGTATATTATTTTATAAAATTAATTGGTTTTTATTTAGGCTTAAAGCTGTTACCTGATATACTGCATGGAGCGAAACTCCTTCCCTTTTCTTGGAGAAATCAGTTTCTTCTTGATACTGTCTTTCCCAGAAACCGGAAAAAATCTCCCATGCACAACCGGTCGATTTGCCGAATGTTCATCAGACAACTTTTAAAATGTCAGCGGAATTACGGTCAAGAATGACGCAAGAGGCACAATCGGTGAGGCATGGTTTGGAGGAAGGGTGGGGATGAGTTTAATAGCGGTGATGCAGATGGTACGTGGACTCTCTCGCGCTGAGGCTGAAAATTCCAAAAATCTTCCCATTATTCCATTATTTTTCAGTTTTAATTGCGTTGCAACATATCATTTTTTTCAAAAAAATTGAATAACCTCGGCCAAAGTTTTCTGTAATAATTGTGCACGAGTTGTAATTGCCAATGACTTTACAATTTAAGCTACACAAACTAATTCAAAGACCAGCGCAAAGCTGTTTTTTCCAGTAACATGTAACTCAATATTATTCATCTCACAAGCTAGCTTCTCTCCATTAGTCCTGGCATTCTAGTAAACGAGAACTGAAAAGCCGTGATAATAAGTACTCTTCTACGCCGTAAATGTGGTGAGCACATGCACCTTTTTCAAGGCCCCTAATTCGACAGTCATAAGGGGACCATTTAACTCTTGAGGGGGGGGGGGGGGGGGCGGGGGGGAGAGTGATTTTGAAAAAAAAAATTTCCTGCAAGCGCTTGTCGGAAGAAAAAAATTGCATGCAGCACAAATCAAGAGAAAATGAGGGGAAAAAATATCCTGTCCACCATGTTGCTAGAAAAAAAAATTCTTGCTGACCAGAAATCACTCACTCCCCACCCCCTCAAGAGTTAAGAGTTAAATGGTCGGCCCCTAAGCAAATGTTCCAAACCACACCATACCCCGACTGAGTTCAAATGTGGCAAAAGAAACCACCTACCGTAAAATTCCGAAAGTAACGGCCACCTTTACTTTCCGATTTAGTAGGCCAGAGGGGCCAAAGGGAAGATGTAAACAAGCCGGACCAGATATGCGAGGGTTTGCATGATCAATGACCTTGAAAACTCCAAAGTGTAGCTGGACAAATGCCACGGGAAATCACCTTATTCCTACCTCCGCCATCCCCTCCCTCCCCCCCCCCCCCCCCCCCCACCACCTCTACGGTTCCGCCGGAAAAAAACGATTCTGCAAACTTCTGAAGGGCAACACGTCTAGTACGTTTTATCTACCTGCCTACCTATATCTTCTTTCCTTCCTTTCTTCACCAACCGGGAGAGATAATTAAGACAAGAGACGTTATTTGCCCCTAGTTTTATTTGGCTTTACAATTGTTTATCGCCGATGAAAACAAGGTATAATAAACTCTACCGTTTTAAAATACGTGTGACGTATCGTCTACAATCTTTTTTATATTACATTTGACGTATCGTCTAAAAAATTTTAAAGAATAACTTATTGAGAGCTCGACTAGCTTAATAAATTAAAACTGGATTCTAATAAATAAAAATACTTTGCGTGTTTTTAAATGACTGTTAAGTCAGCATTTCATCCATAAAATCTTAGCCTCCTTCGCAGCCGTTGTTTGGGTCGGTCCTATTCTCCCTCCCCACCAACGTCTGCTGAACCGAACCGGACATTCCATTCTCATTGTATCTGAGTATCTAATCACGAGGGAGAATAGAACGGACACAAACGGCGGCCGCGAAGCCACCGAAATTTAAAAGCCGCTATGTAATTGGTCAGTTCGTGGAATGGAATGTTCGGCTCGTTTCAGCAGACGTTGGTGGGGAGGGAGAATAGGACCGACACAAACAACGGCTGCGAAGGAGGCTAATAAAATCTAAGAATATTCCGATATCGCTATTATCGCAAATCTTTTCTCATGAGTTACTTATATTTAAGCTTTTGAGACCTACAAGACAATACGTTTCAAATTAAATATATCATTCCCAATACCTCGTAAAATTTCTTCAATATTGACTGGCACGATGATTTTGCAGAATTTAACCTCAACCATTTTAAGAGAAGCCTAATGTGACTGACACGCAAAAATACTTTCTTATTTTATGTACTTGACCAGTGCTGAGATTAGTTAATTGTACTAATAATATGATGTTGTCAGTCTAGCCCTGGACAAGAGAGCTCTGGACGATTATCCATTGGCTGTGTCCTTAGTATCATCACTACAGAATTGAATAAATTAAAATATACAATTTTTAATTATCTTCATTTTTTTAATTTTTTGCTGCACTAGTGGTAGCTATTATTATTATTATTATTATTATTATCATTATTATTATTATTATTATTATTACTATTATCATTTTTATGATTATTTTTATTCTTATTTTAATAATTTGTACTTTAAACCACAAAACCAATTATTCTATTATGTAGAGCTTAGGATTCAAACAAAGGTCCCCCGCTTTGAAGAAATAACCAGTCTAGAACTTACACTTCACCCAGTAACCTAAATTGACCTATCCATTCTTTTCCATTGGTTAAAGGAGCACTGTTACAGAGATTTTTGTTGTTTTTGGTTCAATTCTGCCAAGATTACTGCCTTTTACCTGTTATCGTGCAAAAAATGCTCCTACAGAATCAGCAAGATGAATTCCAATGATATTTTAACAGAGAGAGCTAGCAATAATATTTTTTTGGGTGATTTTTCAAAGCATAGCTTGAAATTTTTTTTTCAAATTTCAATCCATTTCCATCCTCGTCATCTTTGATGGAATGCAGGAGTTTATAGAATCAATGCAGTACTACAGTCTTTGGCAGCAAAACTAGACCATTATTTTAAGGTTTCCACTGATGTATTGGCAGTTTAAACCTTTTTAAAGTGAAGGTACAATAGCGTGACAATGCCCCTTTAAATGCAGCTTAGTAGTCTGCCTAAAGGCAAGATGAACAACAAAAATCTAGTCTTGGTCACATAACATAACTGTATAAAGTTACACAGGCTACATCTCATACAATGACAGAGCTGCACCGACGCATCATTTCTTTATGTCTTTTTCCATCTATGGCCCATTCTTGAGCTTCTTTGAGAAGTTGTTCAAAGTCTGCATAAAGCTGAAAAGTGAAATAGCAGTGATCAAGAAGTTAGGAGACCAAAACGTGCCAGTTTTTCTTTCTGACTACTGTTAAGTCAACAATGGACATGTACATGTTTGAGTCATGCTTCGTGCTGTTTGTACAAAATTCAGAGTACAGTGCGATAAAACCTCTGTCCAATTGTCCGGGACAAGTAGAAATTTGATTTGGACGAGGAAATCTTTGACACGACTTGTCTGAGGGACAAGCATTATTCTATCTCGGTGGAAACCCGCCGGTAACAAGGACACCGAAAGAATGTTCGTAGTGGCCAGTTACGTTTAGGGACAATTTCACAAACATTTGTTTGTATTGCGAATTTTTCTGTTTCTTTGTGTCAGTCGCGTTAATCTCCCTTATTTTGAAACTTTAGCACCTCTTTTGCGTTAATTTCCTTTCTTGGGAAGTAAATTTTTCTTCATTCCGCGTTAATTTCGAATACCTTAATTAACACAAGCGTTAATTTCCTATAATAAGTAACTTCATCTTACCTTATCTACCCAAGACTGGTGTTCAGTGCAGTACTTCTGCACAGTTTCCTTGGCACTTACTTCTTCTCCAGTGGCCACTCGTCTTAATTCAGGTAGCTAAAAGACGAAAAAAAAAAATGAAAGAAAAAGCTTGGTCGGGCCTTCCTATTGTTCTTTGACTGCAAAACAGTCGGTTTTTATTTTCGTTTTTTGAAGGGCGAATTCACGCGCACTTTATGTGCGCTCCAGACCTTTCACTTGACGAAACCTCGCATTCGACCAATGCAAAATACGGCTTTTTTGCAGTCTACAGTCAAACCTCTATTAAACGGCCCTCTTTAGCGGTCACCCTCTATTAAACGAACACTTATCAAATTCCCAAAAAGCTGTCCCCTTATTTACTGTTAATTTAACTTCTATAAGCGGACGCGGTCACAATTCAGAATTTCCAACTGGCTAATTTATTGTATTTCACCCTTATTAAGCGGTCACGATGTCAATATTATCATGCCATCGATATTTTGACAGCACGATACGCAAACCATGTCCAGTTTCTTTTGACAGCTCATCAAACAACATCACATACATATAATCAGCACAAGAGTGGTTCAAGTTGAATGGCAAATCTGGACGTTATTATTGCGTTTACAACAAAGACGATTACAAACAATATTAGAACTGTAGGCGTGAACTTCCTTGAATATACAACTGAATTACTTGATACTTTACTCAAATTTTCCTGTATTTTGTATTACTGTTGTTGTTAACCGATACAATATACTGCACATCACGGCTACAGTTTCATTTCTACCATATTATATACTACATTCTGGAAAACCTCTTTTAAGCGGTCAGTTGGCTCTTTCCCGAGGGTGACCGCTTAATAGAGGTTTAACTGTATATTGTTCTATCTCGCTGTTTTGCAGTCTGTATTGTTCTATCTCTTAATCCTAAAGTGTGATAACTAAATCTCCAATAGTAATTCATTAATTATTATTTCGTCCGCATCAAGTAACCTCACCCTGGAACTTTCTGGATCAGCATGCCGATTCTTGAAATTTTGCAACAAATTTGTATTTTCTACAGTGGTATTCATCTGAGTAAAGACGTGACGTAGCTATGAACGAAATGAACATTACCTTCTCCATACAGCGTTTCTTTAATTCCACCGAGCAATAATGGAGGATACGGTGGTAAAGTAGCCCTTTATCTGCGCAGAAGCAACCAATAAGGAACTCCTAAAATAAAAAATGGCATTAAATTATTTTCATTGTTTGAAAACGTAAGCCTTTAATGGTTTTTGGTTCAGAAATGAAGTTAGAACGCACGTTTACGAACTTTCAGCTTGGTTTGGTTATTTATATGCAGGCCCCAGTTCTCCAAAGACCTGATACAGTTGAAGCTTTATCCAGCAAATTATAAGTCGGTATCCAGCGTGAGATACTGCAGCTAATACACTTTTGGCTGTTGGACTGTGACTTATCTGCTGGATAAAGTTACCTACTCAACTGCAGTGTTCTTACCAGACCACAGCATTGCGGCATTGCCACACTTTTTTTGGAAAGGCCGCACTGGAATTTTATAAAACGGCCGGCTATGATACTTTTTTTCACAGCGTGGGGAAGATATGCACAGCGCAGGGGCGTAGCGAAGTTTTTGAATAGTTGTATGCCTGTTTTTAACGCGAGAGTCGTTACCACGCCAAAGGCATGTATAGAGCGCACTCACTAGTTGCGAACTTCTAGGGGGTCCGGGGCTGTGCTTCCCCGGAAATTTTGTTTTACTGAAACCTCTAGAACGCCATCTGATTTCATGCATTCGAAAAGTGTTTGTGAAGTCAAGATATATATACCCTGAACTTTTACCATAATTTTGAGCCAGAGAACCAAAAGTTTCATAATCCAGTATTTCCTAAGCAAGAAATAGCCGTTTTATTTGCCATGAATGAATGTGATCTGAATCCCCCTTTACCACGCACACAAATGAATTTGAGAACGAAAAAAACTATTCCTAGAAGAAACTGTCGATGGTTCCGCTTCTCCATGGCTGCCCCGGAGTTTCGCTGTCTTGCCATATGTAACCAATGTACGATTGTCGGTAGCACTTTTCATAGCCTGCGGGCTCCTAAGTTTTCCCTTGCTTTCGCAATGTCACCCTTACAGAGCGGTTGCAATTGTTTTATATATACCTAAGATACGTTGATAAATTGCGTTCCCTTTTTGTAATGCTCGCGAAGAATTTCAGGAAATTGTTTATCTCTCACAACAGCACAATAATACACAGGACGGGTAGGCTGAAAATTTGTAGGCCAGGCTTACGGGCCTGTAGGCTCGCTACACCCCTGACAGGTTTTGTCTAAACAAAAAATGTCCTCCATGTCGGCTTGTTGGCTCTGAATTTTCCTTTCCCGCGGCAGTTCGTCTAAAATCAATGTTCGCTAATGTGTTATCAACAGTCACCAACTCTTGCAACACATTGCTTGCATTGTATAACCAGAAGTCAGTGTGGGAGAGGACACATTCTCAAGATTCAGAAATACCTTTCTGAATCAAAGGTCGTTGTATATTAAAGAACACAAGGTTATTTTATTGGAAATCAAGAAAAAAAAATCTTAAAAAAAAAGCTCTGGATTTGTTCTTAATTTCAACAAGCTCTTAATATGAGAAATTTCAGTAACATTAAGAACTTAAAAATGAGAAAGAAAAACATTTCGTCCTAAAATTAAGAAATTGGGTTTTAGGCGTGTGAATAACTCAAGTACAGCATATCCCTGAGACTTGGAAAGGTCATTTATCTACTTTTTCTACAATATCTCAATTTATTGGCATTTGTGCATCTGTACATGATCAAAATACGGATGCTACAATATATGAAAATAAAATATTGAAAGGAATTCCGATTGCCTCTTGGAAGGCCGAGTGAAGGGCATTGCGGCCTTTTGTTTTTTCTTTATGGGCCCTTTGGACCCAAGATTCGAAATATTCTGGTGAAAGCACTGCAACTGGGGGCTTAATGGTTGACATATACTCTTTTATATAAGAACGTCTAATTTTGGTGCTGAGGCTGAACGTTCTTATTATTTTTTTCCCATTTGAGCCTGAAAACGTTCTTAACATGTTCTTTAAGTTGTGTGGTAAAGTATTTCAATAAATCAATGCGTAAGTAATTAACTCAATAAGTATTTGAGTTAATTGCCCTGTTAGACTAAAGTTTGACTTTCTTTCACCTTTCTTTATACTTCTCAAAAAAAAGAAAAGTAAATGAGCAAAATAAAAAATAATAATAATAAATAATAATACCTCAGCCTGGGTATGTTCTTAAAATTTTGGTTGATCTCAGCCAGAACGTTCTTACAAAAAAGGTACTTATAAGAAAAAAAAAGAGTGTAATTGGCATCCCATCAGGTTTGGTGAAGTTAACTTGATGTTAAATGAAAGCACACTGTCTTTTCTCTTTTTGTTTCAATGATTAACATGCAATTTTGTTAGGGAGAACACCAACCATCTTGCACTCTCGGCCGGAAACCTAAAACACGTGTAAAACTGTTTTCTCAACAATGCTTGTTTATTGTTTTTTGGTTCTTTTTTGGCTTTCAAATTTATCACAAAAAGAACACAAGCCACCGAGAACTTACTTCAAAGTTAATATAAAATTCAGCAGGTTTCTACTCACCCTTCGTAGCACCATTTGCCCATTTGACTCCTCGTAAAATGAAAATGATCGTGACGCTATAGTACGGTCTCTTCTACAGGCCTACAAGAAGAATTTATTGAAAAAGCTTGTCTTGCCTATTAATATGTTGTAAACTAATAAGCGCATTAAAAACATAAAACTTGTGGGATGTGGCTGGAGTGACAAGGATACCTCACAAGTTAATGTTATCTGGTAAGTTGAACCCACTCTAAGGGCACTAAGGCCACATGGTAGCAGGTAGATTTACTGTAAGGGGTAATGCCCACTACCATGTGGCGTTAGTGCCCTTAGAGTGGCTTCAGCTTACCAGATCACATTAACTTGTGAGGTATCCTAATAAGCAGAGATTAACACGGGTTCGACACAATCTAATATTGGTTCTCAATTAAACTACAGAATTAATGTGTATTAATTCTCAACACTTTTTTTATGCGCTCAGTACTGAACTGACCTGGCATTTTATTTTAGTATGCATAGGCAAAGAAAGAGATGCATCTATAAGAACACTGCATTGTGTGAGCATTTCCTGTTTAATGTGAGACAAACAAAACAATAAAATTTAGTATTACAGTGGTAACATAAAAAGAGAAGTTATATTATAACCAAAATATAACACCAATCATGCACTTGTAACAGAAAATCAGTGTGCAACAAACAAAGTGGCAATTATTTTGTAGCCTACACGTAGTTCGAATTGGCCAGCTGCTTATTATTTATCAACACATTTTGGAAAGAGGTGTTGCTAGAAGTTCAATAAAAATAGATTAAGGGCAGTTCTGTCAGTAATAGTTTTAAAATAAATTATTCTGATGAATGCAACATTCAGTAAAACTTGCATTGTGCATGCTGTTTGAAATTCCGGAGCCAATCTTTGTTAAATCCGGCCAGAGTTAACAGGATTGTTTTGCTAACAAACTGTATGCATGGAATTTGCATTGTGTCCTACACAATCTGACTACCTTGAATTCAATGCCCCATGCACTGCTATCTACCAGATTCCTTCTTACTCCACAGGTTGTCGTCAATGATATTCTTTGCTTTCTTAACCAAAGGTCCATCTGATTCTGTATTTAATTAACAAAAGATGAAAGGGACATTTTAAGAATGGCTGCCATGAATCATTCTGCAACAGTTCATTTTTTCTTTTCTTCAAATGAAGAAACCGCCAACAAGACAAAGTTTTACACATTGTGGTGCTTTCCGAGTAACTATTGATTATACAAAATAATGTGTCATGTACAATGTACATGTAAGTGCTTTCCTTCAAATGGAAGTTTTTACCACTAAAAATGTGCTGCAAAAAAAGGATTATTTTCAGGGTCAGGTACATGTACATGTACCACTTCTTTTCCTGTTTTTACAGAAATTATTGGAACGTCAATGTCCAACATTCTGACTGAGGCAAATTGTCAATAATTATACCATGCTTTTGCAATGTATAAATTACAGTGGTGCCAGTGGTTGATACGAACACCAAAGGGACATGCCAAAGTGTCCGCATTATCCAGGTGTCCATATTAAGAGGGCTCCCAAAAAAAAAATAAATAAATAAAAAAATACGTCACGCCATATTTTGTCGATACAAAGACTAAAGTAAACATTTTTACGGCAACAGATCATTCATTTCTTGACAGTAACTGTAACTGTAACTGTAACTGTAACTGTAACTGTAACCGACAAGTTCAAAAAACCAAAGAAACTTTGAAGTAATTTATCTGAAAATGTCTTTCTGGATATAAGGATTTCACGTTTACAAGGTCTCAGTCTGGTGGGCTCCTACATGCGGTTAAATTTTACCTCCTGCAACCAGAGTGATGAAGAAATGCCGAGGATAAAAACTCAGTCGCTTTTGTAACTGCATTGCATGACATTCCCGAACATAATTTAATAATGGAACTTTGTCTCCTGCAATCAGTTAATGACGTTTTGTTTTCCTAAGCACAGAATCTACTATAGCAACACCTTATCGCAATTTTAGTTAGTTGGCTCAAATTGTCGGAGAGTTCAGATCACCTTGTTTGTATTAGTAGTTGTTGCGTGAACATCGAGGTTCTTGGACAAGCTCTGGCATAGCAGGACTGTTATGTAAGTTTTTAACTTTGGTCCTTTCTGCTGGAAAGCCAGCTTGCTGTTTTATAAATTCATCGATTTATAAGAAGTTTCAACAAAGTATTTTTAGTGCCTTGTGGCATAGATCGTATTGGTTAATTTAAGGCAGTGATTTTTCCACGTTGATATCTCTGTATTTGCTATTATTTTAGCTTGATTTGTTATAAGACATCCTTCACCTAGTTATACATTGAATTTTGTAGTAATTCTGATCATATATAGTGCTGAGAACATACGATTTTGTGAAAGAATGATCGGAATGTTGTGTTTCTTAGATGTTGAGTTTCAGCTTTTTCTTTGTATTATTAATTTCAGTTTACGATATGATCTTGGAATAAACCTCACAAGTGATTGTCTGTAAAATATATCTTGCTTGTTGGTGCATCAATACCAGACAAGTTCGTTGTATGTTTGGTTCTGGTGTTTCGACCGCCAATAGCTTTGTTAGAAGAAATTATCGGCCACATTACATATAACCTTCCAAACATCAAAAACCGAACTGGTGTAGTCATGAAAGTCAAAGTCTACCTACCAGACGTATGTGAAATTAAGGGACTACAGTTCAAGGATCAAACACTGAAAATAGATATTGCAGAGATAACCAGTGTCCATGAGGTGGGGTTGAGGATATATAATAATGAGTTTGTCACTCGTGGCACAGAAAAGTGTCCGTTGTCCATATTCACCGGTGTCCGTATTAACAGGGTTCGACACTAACACTTACCCGTTCACCGCTGGAGAGTAAAACAAGTTGAGTGGAAACTAAAAAAGCAAAATCAAACAAAAATACTTGCCCGATAAGGCAAGTGGTTTTCTACAGTTTGGAAAGTAGTTTTTGGTGTTCAAACAGCCAGGTAAAAAATTATTAATAATAAATAAATATACAAGAATAACTGCATTCTGACTTTGATCCACATCCAGCACTAAAAAGTTGGTGGAAAATGCGCGCGCACAGTGGTCCAAGAGCATTGGCACCCCAGTTTTAATGACTAATGAAGTGCTCAAGACAAAAGATTTGGTAAATCAAACTTTGTTACACTCATTCATTATGGCTAGTAAAAAATACGTTTCCTTCTTTTCTGGAAAGGAAATTTTTACTGTGGAAAGTAAATTTCAAAATGTACTTTCCATACTGGCAAGTTATGGGTAAAGTAAGCGTCAAGCCTTGATTAAGTGGGTTAATTTTAGTGAAAATGTGTGAGCTTTTCCTCGGGACAAATGAAGTCCTGTCCGTAATATCCGAGTGTCCATATTAAGCAGGTTAAATTTAGTCAAAATGTATGAGCTTTTCCTCAGGACAAATGAAACTGCCCGTAATATCCGAGCATCCGTATTAAGCGGGTTAAATTTAGTGAAAATGTATGAGCTTTTTCCTCGGGACAAATGAAAGTGTCCGTAATTAATCCAAGTGTCTGCATTAAGCGGGTCAAATTTAGTGAAAATGTATGAGCTTTTTCCTCGGAACAAATGATAGTGTCCGTAATATCCGAGTGTCCGTATTAAGCAGGTTAAATTTACTGAAAATGTATGAGCTTTTCCTCGGGACAAATGAAAGTGTCCATAATATCCGAGTGTCCGTATTAAGAGGGTTAAATTTAGTGAAAATGTATGAGCTTTTTCCTCGGGACAAATGAAAGTGTCCGTAAAATCCGAGTGTCCGTATTAAGCGGGTTAAATTTACTGAAAATGTATGAGCTTTTCCTTGGGACAAATGAAAGTGTCCGTAATATCCGAGTGTCCGTATTAAGCGGATAATTTTAGTGAAAATGTTTGAGCTTTTCCTCGGGTCAAACGAAACTGTCCGTATTTTTTAAAGCGGGTAAATTTTAGTAAAAATATATGAGTTAATCTCCTCGGGACAAGTGAAACTGTCCGTAATATCCGATTGTCCATATTAAGCGGATTAAATTTAGTGAAAATGTATGAGCTTTTCCTTGGGTCAAACGAAACTGTCCGTAATATCCGAGTGTCCGTATTAAGGGGGTTAAATTTAGTGAAAATATATGAGCTTTTCCTCGGGACAAATGAAAGTGTCCGTAATATCCGAGTGTCCGTATTAAGCGGGTTAAATTTAGTAAAAATGTATGAGCTTATCAACTGTACGTCTGCAATATCCGAGTGTCCGTATTAAGCGGATTAAATTTAGTGAAAATGTATGAGCTTTTCCTCAGGACAAATGAAAGTGTCTGTAATATCCGAGTGTCTGTATTGAAGCGGGTTAATTTTAGTGAACATGTACTGAGCTTTTCCTCGGGACAAATGAAAGTGTCTGTAATATCCAAGTGTCCATATTAAGCGGGTTAATTTTAGTGAAAATGTATGAGCTTTTCCTTGGGTCAAACGAAACTGTCCGTAATATCCGAGTGTCCGTATTAAGCGGGTGCCCGTAGAGCAGGGTTCCACTGTATGTCAACTTGTAAAATGGCACATTAACTCCCGACTTAATCGATTTTGTTTGTGTAAGATTTGTACTGCACCATTTGGCAGAAATTTGTCATCAGTGTTTTCCCAATTAGAAATGGAAAGCACCCCATATTAGTTAAAATAACTTACTACTCAATGACATATACAATGTAAATTATTTTAAGTGATATAATTCATGCTCCATGTAGCTAGTCCACTTCTGCAAAAATATTGTGAATAATTATTTAATATATAAAATTACCTGATTTTGAATGATCATTGTCTAACAGACTTGTAAGCATCGCCTGCACATAAATTTCATGTGCTTCTTCTCTAGATAGAGTCACAAAATGCTGTGCCATTAGATCTAGATGCACAATTACAAAGTTGACAATAATTATGTACTGTACAGTACATGTATTAACTGAAAAATTAACCTGTAAAACTGTACAGTAAATCAGGGGTTTCAATAAGTTTAGAAATAACCGTCTGAGTGAACTAAAGTAGGCGGGGACCTGATAATTTTTTTTTTATAATTTGAGTGAAAGTACAGACCAATTAGGCGGCGGTAAGTGTAAATTCTGACAAAGTAGGCGGCGATTTTCACCGGTTGCTGGCTTCTAATGAAACCCCTGGCAAATTAATTAAGCACTAGATCACAAGTTTCCATGGTTTATAGGCTGATAAACCACACGGGATGTTGGAAGAACACTAGAAGAATTCGTAAATCACGAGCCGCATAGAAACTTGTGGTCTACATTGCATTTATATAATAATTCAGAAGACGCACAAAATTCCCATGAGTTTACTGGCACAATAAACCATAGCTGATTGACCAACTACACGTAACTTCTCTGCGAGTTTTCTGTCAAAAATATGTTTGCTGCATGATCAGTTGTTTATAGGAAGTCACATTTCAAACTACTGCTCAAACACCGAATTCTCAAAAATAATTTCAAATGTCAATTAAGCAATTACATGCAATAGTCCCTAATAGCCGAAAGTAGAGCGAAAGTTTGAAAAAACAATAATTTACAGTGTACATTTGTATTAGGATCATGAAGTAAAAAAAAGATAACAGAATAGTAATAATTAATTAAGAGAAAGTACAGACTGTAGACAACTGAGATTTAAAACTCAATCCAGTTATTGTAGTATCAAATCCAATTTAGCCTTAAGATGCACTTTAATGTTATAATGTCACCCCAGTGTACAGTATGGTAATTATAATTATTTAAAACTAAGCTTACAATTAAAAAAATAGTACAAAATACTTAATTATCTTTTTTTTATTACTGGTGTGCAAATACCTTTTAATGAATCTTGAGAGCCCTAAAAGTTTAAAAGTACATGCATGTATATAAGTTAAAACAATATAAATAAACAATTCCTACAGATTGTATAACACTGTATCACAGCTTTTACTGTGTTACAATAATGTGTTAATTGCTGTTGCGCATACAGCCCTGGCATACATAGGATGTATGCATCCATTGAAATAAAGCATACACTGTACACTGTAATCATTAATCTCTCATCAAAAGTCACATTAAACAGAAGTGTGAATTTCATGGCATTGGGATATAAAAATGTTGTGCACTTGCAAGCGCAAAATTGTTCCCTTTATTAAATCATTTTATGTTGTGCAGCGTGTAATCTGCCTAAATGTAAATTTCTGAAGAAAGTTCAGCTACAACAGTTGCTCACTATTACAGACGCCAAATCATTGTCCATAAGGGGTAGTTGAGAAAATGAAGACCCAAAAACGAAGACTGAAGATCTAAGACCCCAAAAAACAAAAACAAAGACCCGGCATAACTCGAAAACCCATAACACGAAAGCGAAGACCCTCCAAAAACGAAAACAAAGACCCATTAACACAGAAGCGAAGACCCCCAATAAACAAAAACGAAGATCCCTATAAGCTTGTGTGAAAACGCAGCATGTCAATTTTTATCTATCAGACACAAATTAACCGCACATATACAGTAGAACCCTGCAACTAAGAACCTCGATTTTTTCAAGTTAGCCTAAACAAGTTCTTATATAAATGGTAGTTAGCACAAGTTTTAAGGCTGTTTAGGTTCTTAAATAGGTTCTTATTTTTTGAAGAAAAAAATACACTTAATGGCTATTAGTGGTTCAGCTTATTCCTCATATAAAATCTGCACACCAAATCAGAAGTTATGTAAAAATGATCATAAAAAGAACTAAAGCATTGACTTCAGAAGTCCAACTTCAGAACATAACATACTTTTAATGTAATTCCTTGTCCTATTGCAATTGGCATTTACGTGTACATTGCAGTTGGATTGAGTGTAAAGGCACCTAAAATTGTCTCCAAAGAAAGAGGATAATGTCAGTGTTGACTTATTTGCCCAAGTGCACAGAATTTTTTCATAGATTTTATAGAAAATAAGAACCTGTTTCATTTTAGCCTAACAGGTTCTTAAAATCCAGGTTCTTACAGTAGTTGCAAGGTTTTACAGTCTATTAACCCATTGACTACCAGCTGTTTTTACATTTTCGGAGTGATTTTCCACCTATAAACGATGAATAGCAATTCGTGACTCTTTATTTGAACTACCAGGGAAAAGTGGTGCTGTCCTAAGCCACTGGAGGCTCAAGGTTTCTGAAAACGTCATTTTGACGTAGCTATTTTTTATCCGTGAAACGACAACAATGGCCCAAGTTCGGTCTGCTAAATTTTTCAACTTTATAGCGGCTGCCTGATGAGCATCATTAAGCGTGACGGTAGCTATGAGTCCACTTTCTCAAAGAATCGAGCAAGGTGATGTACTTTGTTGTTGAATTTGGCTTGTTACTCGACGAACTGGGAATTTGGCCGGTCGAAGACTTAGTACCTTTGGGACTCGACTATTGATGAATTTCTCGACCTCCCGCCACATATTTTGGAATTTCTGAGTCCTGAAGATGACCACAAGCAGGAATTTTTGGCAGTATAGGTCGGAGTAGCTGTAAACTTAGTTTATATGTGAAAGAATTGGGAGAAGGAACGGGTGCTGTCAAAAATTCTCGTCATTTCCCAGCATGCAATGTGGTCTAGATGTTGAAAATGGCAGAAAGGCCCGAATGCACTGGAACAAAAGGCTGTATCTACGCTCGGGAGAAGAATATGAACAAAAAAAGTCATTTCTAAGCTAGACAAAGGACTGAATTTCGTTATGATGGTTGAAGTTTGGTTTTTCAGCAATGATTTCCTTCAAAAACATGAAGGCAAAAAGGGGCATTTTTGTCGTTTCTCTTTGGCATTAAAAACAGTCAGTTTCGTTCTTGTCCAAACTCAAAAGGCCATATTTGGTAAAAATCGCTACGTTTCTTGCATTTATTGGATATCCAAATCTAAAGGGCATTCCATTTTGTGCTCACAACTAACGGTTAAGGCAATATTCGTGCGATTGAGAAAGTTGCAATGTTTTGAAGCACGGGAGTTTTTTACGGCCGGTTTTGGCCGGCACGGGTGCCAATGGGTTAAAATATTTTATTTTATTTATTTAAAGATCAAAATAATGGCTTGTTTGCAGTCCAGCGTAATGTCAAAAGTTTTGGTTCTGCCTGGTCCTTTAAGCCAGTTACAGACAAGCAAGTTTTCCTTGACATTAGTGCCATTGACAGTTTTTATTTGCTCATATTTATGAACAAATTTTCTTTGGCAAGTTTTACCTTCACAAGTTTTATTTGCTGGTGTAACTGAACGAACAAGTTTTCTTTGGCAAGTATTCACTGTAGCCAGCAATTCAATTACACAGCGGACATTTTATTTGACAAGTTTTCCTTGTCGACCCGTACAGACAAGCAACCTCTGCAATGTGTCAATGCTAGTTTTTGAACAAGTGCACTTGTCAAGGAAAAACTTGACAATTTTTTGTTTACACACCAGCAAATAAAGGTTGTCAAGTCAAAACTTGTCAAGGAAAACTTGCTCGTCTGTAACCGGCTTATTATTACTCAGTAACCACAATTTGGTCACTTAGCGTTAACATCATCATGATGATAAACAACAACCATTTGAAATCGACATGTTCCTTACGGATTGGTTAATAGCCTCTTGAACTACACTGTCATTCCAAGGAAAGAAAATATTAATGAACTCGATCTAAACTATGAAACCGCTTCTGAACGTAGAATTGCGGTACATTCTCAAAATAGCCTCTTTTGATTTTGTTACTTAACATAAGCGATTGCGTCAACAGCCGCAGTACTTCGTAAGTCAATTAAAGGCTGTCAAACAGCACTCTTGGGGTTGAAACTCTCTCTCTTTCAGTAGTCAGTTACAAATCGACAGTGAAAGCACATTCTTTATAAAATAGGATTTATGCAAATCAGTGAGCGATTCTTCCATCGCTGGTTGGATTTCTATGTATTCATTAGAGAAGTAAATAAGGTTGGTTTATGCACCCCCTCCCCCCCAGATGTCTGCAGTATTTTATGAGTGGCGTTGCTGTGCTTGCTTTGAATTTTCACTTTTATGAGGTCTTTGTTGTCATGTTTGTAGGGTCTTTGTTTTCGTGTCATGGGTCTTTGTTGTCGTTTTTGGGGGTCTTTGCTTTCATGTTGTGGGTCTTTGTTTTCATGTTATGGGGTCTTTGTTTTCATTTTTTGGGGTCTTAGATCTTCAGTCTTCATTTTCAGGGTCTTCATTTTCTCAACTACCATCCAAAAGGTGTGTTTTTCTTTAAGATGAAAGTACAGCTGTTTATGCCATATACAGCTTGTATGACTGAGTTCTCTCAGTAAGTTTTGCGGAAAAGTGTACAAGTTGCACTCCATTAGTAATCAGTGTGAACCAAAACCTAGTGGAATAAAAATTAATGACTCTGAAAGGAGCTCATACCATTTCTTGACTGCTAATGCTTTCAGATTCTTGGACAATGAAACCACTCAAGTCGTCCTCATCCTCACTCTCTGTAACACTCAGGGAATTTTGCTGAGACTACAACAATGGCAAGGAAATATGGGTTATTGACCAAGCTTGTTCGGTCAAGATGGCGGGATATTGGCCTTGTTCTTTTTTTTTTTTTTGCGTGTTTTTGGACCTCGACTTCGTCTCAGCCCATAAATGCGCAAAAAACTAAACTTGGCCCAAAGGACGCTATTAAAAGACAGCTAGTAAAATGCGGGACGAACAGGCTATCCTGAGCGGTCAAGATGGCTCCATCTTGACCTCGCGGGTAGCCAATCACAGCAGGAGAATTGGTTCATCTTGACTGCTGAAAGAGCCGGTCATATAATAATAATATGTACCGGTAATATGCATGTTACGGAAATACAAAAAAAAAAAACACCCAAACAAACTGCTCAGACTGAAATCTTCATGTAGACACATAAAATTCTCTTTATGGTACGTTCCCTTAGAAATGTTGTAAAGGGCTTACATACAAAAAGGTGTTGGTCTTCATTTTGAGAGTGCAATACATGTAGTTTACGTTCTATAAACTCACTGTACATACAGAGGTACAACTTACACTGGGAGATCACATTCGTAAATTTCCTTTGTTTTATTATTCATGCCAAATTATTCAGAGGTGAAAGCCAATTAAAACAATTAATATTTAGGTGCAGTGTCATATATCAAATTGTGGGACTGCACCATGAGGGCTGTCATTAATGGGCCAGGGGCCAGCAATTTCCCTGGAAATTCTGAGTTACACTGTACATGTAGATGCCCAGCTACTTTGATAGAGAAACAGGATATTGACTATAAATGGATTAAGTGACAGCCCTCCAGGGTATAGATTAGCAGTTTGTCACTGCAAATATCCTGGTTTTAGTAACTTCCAGTGACATCCTAACTTGATTCACAGTCTTTAATCTTTAATCATGATAATTGTCACTAGCGTTACAAGTAATGCTAATATGGCAATGGAAAGGCCAGCGGTTGCTCAATTACACAACCTCAAACCCAGGCTTTCTCTCTTTTCCTCCCTTGTCGTAGAGAGAGAGACCCTGGTTGAACCTGATCACATGACCACCCAAAATCTGGGTGGTAAAAAAATTTGAAGGCAGAGAGGGGTGGAAGTCAAGAAACTATTACGTGACAAGACGGCTTTAATGCCCCACTCTCTTTGCGATATTGTTGTTTTTATTGGTCACGTGATCACTGAGGTCCAACCAGGGTCTCGTCTCTCTCTCTACGACAAGGGAGGAAAAGAGAAGAGAGCCTGGATTCGAGGTTGTCAATTACAGTGTACATGGTGTCAGAACAAATGAAAAACATCAATGTAAGTTAAATTAATATGTTAAATTAGTAGACACTCTTCTGATGAATTCAGGAGTTCTTACCTCATCTCCACTGCCTGTGTTTTCAGAGTTGTCTTCACTCTCAATAATGTAGGGAGATTGTGCTGACTATAAAATGACAGCGAAGACATTATACAGGTGGGTATTAGTGACAAGATCCAGTGTAGAAAAAATACAAAGAAAGAAAACAAAACACCCACACAAACTGTTAGGTAACAACAAGGAACACAAAATTCCTAATCAAAGGGCAACTGCTGTAAATTGACAAAATGTAATCTGTTAAATATTATGATTTGGATCTAAAAATTAATGTATAAAAAAAATGGCCCTATTAGTTTTTTGATCCTTTACAATGTACCTTTATGTGAAAAAGATTTTTTCTCCTAAAGGTATCTAAAGTGTAATTTAGAAAAAAAGGTACACACAACTCTACCTTGCAATAATAATTGTTGCTGCCATCAAGTGGTAATTCTTGATGAACCAGGAGTGTGTCAATTTGGCCATTTCCTTTCAAAGAGCTGTTTGGGTTTATGTCTGAATCCAGTTCCAATCTCTTTTTTACTGACTCTTTTCTCTTTTTCTTCAGTTCTTCCAGCATTGATCTTCTGTTTATTTTTTTGGAACTTGTTTTGTCCTTTCTTTTTCCTAGTTCAGGTTCCGGTGTACTACATGTAAAAGACATAAAACCCAAGTCAAAGACATTAGTCAACTCAAAGACTTATAACAAATACATGTAGCAAGGTCACATTATAGAAAAATCAATAATTACATTCTGTTGCTAAAACTCAAGGGGCATATACAATACAATACATTTTATTAATTCCCCCAAATGGGTTTTTCAGAATTAATTTACATTGAATAAAAGACAATAGGATAAGTTCAAAATACCTAATTACATTCATATTAAAAATACAAAAATATTATTATAAACCTGACTTGCTCCTACCACTAGGTGGTGGTTTAACTTTTTGTTCTGATGATCAGAGAGCTAGGTCCACAAATGGAGAAATTTCCATCTTTTGAAGGAATGACATTGAAGTTTTGATTGAATGAGGCAGATTATTGGAAATTATAGACCTAGGCAAAACTAATCTTATGTAAGTAATATTTGGGGATAAAATAAGATTGGTTTCTGGATTGGCATAAACCAAACCACATTAAACCCAATTTATCCTTTGAGGGGCAAGTATATGTTTGTGTTCCCACTCCAGGGCCCAGCTGCTTAAAGCATGGTTAGTGTTAATCCGGGTTAAATAACATGACAACCTATAGTTTTAATACATCTTAACCAAATATGGTTAGCAATAACCATGCTTCAAGCAACTCAGCCCAGACTGGAAGTGTTTTGGCCCACTAGTTAGCTGATTGAATTTATTGACGTAAAGTGGTTTTTGTAATACAGTAATAAAACAACAGATTAGCTCAAAGGAGCACTGTCACTCGTTCAATGGGCCACTTTCTAAATGAGTAAGGGCCTGGGAGCGAATCCAAACTTCATTGAAAATCAACAAGATTGAACTAAATTGATTCTCACATGAAAGGGTATCTCAAAATAAGCAGTTTTACAAGTTTAGCAAGTTTGAGTATGTTTGGTTGAAAAGCTGCCAGATAACATGAAGTTAAACTTGAAAAAATCCCATACAAATGTCTCTATTTCAGAAAGTGTGTCCCTCCAAACCATACAAAGTCTCTAATTTTCACAATTTTCAAACGCACTTTTTTCAGCTCCAATTCAACTGAACAGCATCAAAGTTGGTTAGGTGACCATTTTTTAGATGCGTTTTCATGCAGTGGAAACAAATTTTTTCCAATCAATAAATTTGAAAACCTCATTCCCAGGCCCTTACTCGTTTAGAAAATGGCCCATTCTTCCAAAATTACTGCCTTTTACCTGTTATCGTGCAAAAAATGCTCCTACAGAATCAGCAAGATGAATTCCAATGAAATTTTAGCAGGGAGAGCTAACCACAATAATTTTTTTGGTGATTTTGTAGTGCATACATTGAAATTTTGAAAAAAAATTGGCAAGCTTTTTTTCAAATTTCAATTTATTTCCATCCTCATCATCCGTCTTTGATGGAATACAGGAGTTTATTAAGTGTCAATGCAGAACTACGGTCTTAAGCAGAAAAACTATACCATTATTTTAAGGTTTCCACTGATGCATTGGGAGTTTTAAGTTTTAATTGCACATATACTAAAGATGTACACAGAATTCGAATAATTGCATTCGAGAAGCAAGGTTAGGCCCACATTTATTCCTTCGATCCACCTTACCAACTCTCCATGGATCTCTGAGGATGAAATGCAAAAGATCGCTTCCCCCATCAGGAAGTGTGAATACATACATACATATACATATTTAACCCTAGATTTGCCAACTTTTTTGGGGGGGTCCCCCCAATTCGCCATGCAAATTTTATGAAAAAATGGAGTTTGCAGAAAAAAAAATCATAAAAAATGAGTTTATTCAAATCTCAACAACAGCACATCATTTTAATCGTTATAAAATTATCTTTTGCATACATGTTTTTAACATGGTTATTTAAATATCACCATGGCAACAAAGTTGTCAATCAACAGTTTTTAAAAAACTAAATTATCTTTCATAACTTCAGCCCAGAAGAAAAGTCATCATAGATACAAACCTGGGAAAACTAATTAGCCCAATTCGATCTCTAATTAACAGAGATTAAAACATATCAAAACTAGATCTTTTGCAAACTGGTAAGAGGTTTGTTAGTCTTACTAACGTTACACCAAACTGTCACATTTCTCTTGCAGCAATGAGACACAGTTGTGGTTGATTAACAGGAGTAAATTACCTTATTTACAAAGTGAAAATTCAATGTAAATGAACAATGATGGTCTTGACAAATAACTGTTACAACATTTGCTCAAATTTCAGGGGGAGGTACTTTCAGGGGGGGCATTGTATTCAAGGCAGAACATGCTATCAAATGCATTACATTGATGTAGACAGGTGCACTATTGCAACTTTTGCACAAAATAAAAAAGTGAATAAAGTTAAGTTTTTCTTTTCTTTGTTTTATGGTCCAGCTGTTCAAAGCATTTTACATGGACTCCCACATTGCATTTTGCACACTGTGTACAACTTCGTTTCCTTCCCCCAGGGACAGTTCTGTCCGAACAAACTACACAATCTTGCTCTTTCTTAGCGGGGAGTTGAATGATTCTGTTCTGAGGGGATAGTTCTGGGAATCAAGTCCTCCCCCACATTAGAGTCACAGAGTTCCTCCACCAAGTTACACATAAATTGAAAATAACTCAGCTTTGGGATATTGCTGGTGTTTTCATTGTACAATATGTATGAACACACAACCATTCAATCAATAATTCCAAAGAAGCATTTCTTCCAATATTTGTGGAACCCTCTTTCCCCAGCATACTGGTCAACTTTCTGATCCAGGAGATCAACCCCTCCAATATGCTGATTGTAAAGTGAAATAATTTTAGGCAGTTGCTTAACTTCCCCACTAGCACGTCGATGGTCAACCATTTCTGCCAACACACCCGTTGAAAGCATGAGACAAGGCTTCTTTTGGGATTCTTTTCTTTCCAGGAAAGTGCTAACACAGGCCCTTTTCTGGCATATATACACTCCTGCACCTTGGGTTTGGCTTCCCAAATGATCTTTCTTAGGCACCCCTTTCCTGTTTGATCGCAGACTTCCAGTTAACATCACCTCGCTTTCATGTAAGTGTAGTGCAAGAGTTGGGCTAGTGTAGAAATTACCGGTATCAACAAAAAGGTGATAACCCTTGTTTTTCAAGTTTGCCTCAGATAAAAGTTTCATAACAACATCGTATGAATGTCCATGTTCTGACGCTGAAGCAGACCTTTGTTTTCCGCAGTACACCATAGTGTGCATGGGGTATCCAGTAGAAGATTCTGTGATAGAGTAAAGTTTTACCCCCCACTTATGGTGGTGTTTGTTTGGTATATACTGCATGAGCTCTGTTCTGTTTTTCATTCCAATTAGGCTTTCATCAATTGCAATCAGTTGTCCAGGCACATAGTGCCGTTTACAACATCCCATCTAAAACAATTCTAAATTTATGCAGGGGATCATATGAAGGATTGCCACGCCTGGCCTCTGGTCTGGTGTTGTCATAACAATGCAAAAAAGAGGTTGAGTTCAAATTGATTCCTTGACAAAACTGAGTTGAAAAATGGTGTCCTTATGCATGGGTTTGACTTATTCCAGTACATTCCAACCCTCTTCATTTTGATCAGGCCCATATTTATAACAAGTCCAATGTACTTCTTCAGGACTGACATACTAAAATCCATGCTGTCCCACCTTGACAGTCGACTTCTTGGAGACAACGCTCGGGCTCCTAAAACTTGTGCAGCATATTTCTTTGTTTCGGACACAATCTTTCCAAGAATCTCCAGGGTTAAGAACAACAAAAAATATACAATTGGGGTCGAGTTTGCCGCAGGCATGTTTCTTGGCCCTGGATTTCTCACGGCAAAAGATGGGAAATCAATGTCTTCTTCTGGAGGATAAATGCGGGACCAGAACTGCATTAAAACTCCGTTATCTTCGTCCTCACTTCCAGAGAATGAATTTTCACTTGCTGAAGAATAATCGCTTGCAGAGCCATGCGATAAATCGCTTGAATTTGATGCAGAAAGCTCGCTTTCATCGGAAACATATTTGTTGGAAGAGCTGTCCGCCATGTTTGTTTCAACACGTGCGTTCGAAAATAAAATTCTCGGAATATCTTTACCGAAGACGAATAACATTCGATAACTCTACGAAACTAGGCTAAGAGCAATATAAAAACACCGTTAATTGGTTTGTTTTGGCTATTGTCTTCCTGCCTAACCAATGGAAACACTGCTTATTAACAGGGCCGACAGAATCGGCCTTGGCGCATTTAGGTGTCAATTGGCTGGCCATTGGCGCGTATCTAGGGTTAATAATCCTAGAAGTCAATAGACTATGCAGGATACTAAAACCAGTCAGCGACGAAATAAAGCTGTAGAACGGGTAAAAAAGTAATTCACAAGCTAAAAATAGTGTAACATGTAAGTTAGGTTAACTTATACGACGAATAGAGATTTAAGTACATTGCATTATAATATTGCCTTATTGTTGGGAGAGTATTCGTTTGGAAGGCAATAACGGACTCAGCATTAACAGCAGACATACATGTAGAAAGATTATTCCAGAGGGGGATAACACGTGGGAAAAAGGAAAACTTGTAGGCATTGGTGTGGGCAAAGATATGTCTAAACTTTTGAGGGCGGTTAGAACGATTGCCACTATAAGCTGAAGTAACGGATGCTGGAAATGTCAGGTGAGTCTGGTTGTGTACAGCTCTTAATAAACATCATGGTTGCAGCACTTAGATGCCGACGACGGATCTCAACAGTGTCCCAACCGAGAGTCTGCTGCATGGAAGATACGCTGGAGAATCTCGAATAATTAGAGCAAGCAAATCTTATAGCGCAGCGTTGAACAGCTTCCAATGCATTTATATGTTGTCTTTCAAAAGGATTCCAAGCAGCAGACGCATATTCTACATGAGGTCTTACAATAGAAATTGTACGCTACGGTGTTAACATACTGGCTGCTTCCCGAGAAATTCCTACGTAGTAGACCAAGTATCTTTATAGCTTTGTGACTCTGCTATATCCTGACTATAGACTACAACTTACAGGCTGTGTCTGCATGCTATCCGAGCAGATGATTTCCTTTCCACCACCCGCGCTCATGATCAAATCGGAATACTAACATATTGTAGTGCCCGTAAAAATCTTATTAAACATCACTTTTTAACTGAGTAACTTACAAGAATTCGTCTTCGTCATCAGAAGGTATTTGCTTTCTTTTTCTTGTAGATGACGCCATAATCTTCTCAGGAGTTGAAGACGTAGAATCGGACATAGCGATATTTTAGTTGTGTGGTAATAAATAAAAATAAATTTAGTTTGATATTTCGGAGATGATCAGATCCAAATATTTCAAGGAAGTGTAGCCTGGAAGGATTTTATACTGGACGAAGCGGGGACGAAGCGATGACCACAATAGAATAAAGTAGAACCGTTTTCTTACAGCGCTTACCAGTCACACGCGCCCTCCAACGATTTTTCCCATTTTCGAAAACTAAGTTTTGGTGGACGTCAATCAAATGTTTCCATGACAATATAGTCCTCGTTTCGTGTCAGTTTCACGGCCATGTTCAATCGTCGTTGTGATCATTTATATAAATCGCTCAGTTATTACTGACAAAGTCGTTTCCAGTTTAATTCGTTGAGTTGGAGGATTATGTCGAGACAACGTGGTCTGTCCTTGAATCACACAGCATGCAGAAACACTATTTGGGAGCAAAACGTTTGTGAAGAAAGCGATTCGATTGTACGTAAACACTGGAGCCGTAAGCGATCCGCCAAAAAGAAGATCAAAGAAACGAAAAATATCAGGTAGCTGAAAACATTGGCTTCAGAAAATGAGTCGAGTTGTGTGGAAATTGACTTTTTATCAGCTTTTACGGATGTAGATTATTTTAGCCGCAGACATTCTTGTCATTCGTTATGCTGTAAGATAATCCAGAGCTCTATCTTGACGAGTTGCAAGTGTGGTTGGAGAACGAGAGAGGTGAGGCGTATACATTGCAAACCCTCAGCAGAACTGTACGACAAATGGGATTGACAGTACTGAAAAACAGTACTGAAAGCCGCAAGCGTTTAGCAGTCAAATTTTTGTTCTTCCTGTAATAAAGGTTATTATTTAGTTCTCATGTTGTTGTGGTTGTACACTGTTCATAAATTTGTAGCCTCAAATCATTGCCCGTGAGCAAGACGAACGAAAAGGCACAGAGTTCAGACGAGTTACTTCTCAGTTTCAACCAGAACAGCTCCTGTTTCTAGACTGTCAAGTAAAGATGAAAGAGCAACTTGGGTACTCTGCGAGTAGTTCGTTTGATTAAAGGAACCCCGTTATTTTCATGGATACATTTGATTGACGTCCACCAAAACTTAAGCCCCGGCTACACGTTCTAACATTGTTAGAAGAACACTTCCCAACATTGTTGTAAGAACGCTTCTAACAATGTTGGATACGCATATAACATTGTTGGAAACACGTCGCTTGGGCGGTCTGACTTCAACAATTTCCACCTCTGCCATCTGCCATTAGGCTTTCGGATTGGAGACTGGGCCTTTAACTTTGATTGGTCTTTGCAATACAACATTGTTGAAAGGGCGGCTACACGCTTCAACATTTGTTGTATGTTGGAGAAAATGTTTGATCGAAATCAAAACATTCTTCCAACAAAAAATGTTGAACAAACGTCATCAAACATGCATGCTACATGTTCTAACATTGTTCATCCAACAAATGTTTTATAACAATGTTTGAACGTGTAGCCGGGGCTTTAGTTTTCGAAAAAGGAAAAAGCCGTTGGAGGGCGCGTGTGATTGGTAACCGCTGTAACGTTTTCCCGCCTAAATTTCAATAGATTCAAGTCCCTCAACCGCCCCAGGCCACTCACCTCCCGGCCAATCCAAGATGGCGCCTCTGGTAAGTGAAGTTTGTGACGATTTAATCTCAAGTTTCTAGAAGCCGATTTAAGGCAGTTTCTAAATTTACCAACATTTGTTGTTCTACTGTATTCTCTCTGAGAAAATGATCGGTAACAACTCGAACAAGAGAGATGAATAACATTTCATAGACCTTTGAAAAATGATGGTTGACAGCTGCATTTAAGTTGAATCTCAGTAGTTTTTTTCTGCAAACAACAAAACAAGATCAAACGGTCGATTTTTACATGAAAAAAGGTACTAAGATGCCAATACAGAGGAGGAAGAAGGAAAAATCTGGAAGGACTGTCCACCAACTCCAGTATTGCTGATCTACAAGAAAAGATCTGGCTAATGACTGATGTGCCACCACATGCACAAAGAAGTATGGATTACTGATTTTCGTGAGCTACTGTAGTTATAAACTTAATGTTATTGTAATTGTAATTGTGAAAACAGATATTATTAAAGTGGCTCCTGTAAAGCGATTCAAATATTAAGGCAACTGTGAGAAAATTATTGTTACCATGTTTCTATTATTTGTAATGTATGAACATATGAACCCATTCGCACGTGCAATACAAGTTTTGTTTATGTAATGTTTAATAAATGAGCAGGAGTGATTTAGGACTTGATAAAACATGAATTGCGAATTTCTTGAACGGCTTAAAAAGCTTTACTGTTCATCTATCCATTCTTACACTAAAATTTAGATTTTGGGTTATTTTGGCCTAAAAAATCGGATCTAAAATTTAGCTGTGTCTTTATCAGATATAAAGACACTCATTAAAAATTAATTTCTTTTGTATTTCCTTCATGAATCATTTATGACTTTTTAAATATTTATTAAAACAACTGGGTAAGCCAATGTGGTTCACTCTTTTTTAAAACAGTTCTCTCAGGATTTCCACCAAAACAACTTCTTTGGGGGAATCAGGATGATTCGCTGTCTTCTGTGGACATAAGATCAGGAGACACACTGATAGTAGAGGAGGATAAAAAGGCACCCAGAGCATCACTGGACAGTTACAAGAAATCACTGTCCAGTGCATCACTTGGAAAAATGACAAGAAAGTAAGTGAGTTGTAATGATATCCAACCCTTGGCCTTGCCTCCTTTATCTCCACAAATAAAACTTGAGGGGTATGCAATAGAACCCACACATTGATTGAAAAGAGAAGGGAACATACATAGTTCCCGTTGCTGCTGTTTGTCCTATTTACACATCTCAGGGTTGGGTGGAGTCAGGGCGATGGGTCAGGGGCACCCAACGAGCCAAATAAACCAAAAGCTATAGAAAGGCATTTTTAAGTACCTTATGGTGTTTGAAGTCTCTTTAAAGTGATGTTTTCATTAGCTAGAAGAAGTTTATCTGTTCGGATTCCCTAGCTGAAGTTTTAATTGACCGAAAATGTTAGGGAACAAAATCTTCCTTTGAGAAAATGCAAGCTGAAATGAACTTTCCACGAACTTTCTAGGGAACTATTTTCTTTCCGAAACTGCTAGCTGACGTTTTTGACTCTCAAAAACAGCACATACGACCTTTCCGAAAACCTCAGGGGCTATGATATCCCATTGCGAAGGCCACGTTTTACAGGTTTTAGTTCCGAAAATCCGAGTGCACTCTTTAATCGACGCCGAAAACCCAAGGCGAATTACCCTCCTCCGAACAGATATCCACCGAAACTTGTCGTTGGGTGCCCCTGATGGGTTGGCCACCCATCCTCAGAGCCTCTTGCTTGTCATGGAAACCTCTTAAGTCATGGAACCTCTTTGTCATGGAAACCTCTTAAGAAACGTTGTGAATCCCTTTGTACAATATTGACTAATGACAAAGTGAGTTAAAGGAATATGGTATTGAAAACTCTGTATAATCATTTGCCACTTCATATAGTTTCACTATTAGTTTGTAAAAAGGAAATACTTGTTTACTTCTTTATTCACTTAATTGTGTAAAAATAATGTCATTTTGTGTTTATTGTGTACTTATTTTATTATTTGTAAATTAGGGTTGTTCCAGCTGATAATTCCTGCCTTTTTGCAAGTGTGAGGTAAGCACAATAAACTAATTTGATGTTGTGTCAAATTTTCCCAAGAATCAATTGGTCACTCTTGGCTTTAGTATGGATTCACTAACAAACTGCCAGTAAGTCAGGTTCATGATGTCTCATAAATCATTGTTATAACTGACTTGTTTTCTTTTTTGCCTGCAGTTATGTGATGCTTGGTGACACTTCCTTTGCATCAGAGTTGAGAAAGCTCATTGCTCAGTGCGTTTCAAGTGACCCTGAAATGTACAACCCTGTATTTCTTGGCCGTAATAACTCAGATTACTGTAACTGGATACTGGATCAAGAGCACTGGGGAGGTATGTAAATCTCTGGGTATTCATACTTCAAAATACAGTATGTACTTCTGTGACCTTTAAAATGCACTATCAGCATACACATTCTCCTTGCTGGTCGCCATGTACACGTGTAGTATTATTAATTTTCTGCATAACGCAAAGGTTGGGAGTACAGCTGTAGCAGTGTAATTCACAGGCTTAACATTAAACAGTTGCTGGCTTTCTTTTTAAACAGATAAGCAAACTGTTCAAACAGTTTCACTAAAGCATTAAACAGATGCATTTTTTGTTTTAAACGGATAAGCAAAGGAAGGAAATAGGAAGAATTATATTAAAGACCTTAAGCTTGTGAGGAAATGCAGAGATTGTCAGTGTCCTCAGTATTTTAATAACTATTTTGTTTCAATAAGTACATCTGTACTCGCTCAACCCGGCAGAGCAATCTTTTACACCTGCCTGCAATAAGAATGGAAACAGCTAGGAGATCCTTTTATTATTATGGAAGTACAAGTTTTAATAATCACTTTAAATGTACATAAATTTAGGCTCTTAATATTTTATGTCATTTTATTTCTATATAATTTATCCTATTGTAATAATATTATTGTATAATTATTCTATGTTAGGTAATACCCTCAGGGCTCCTATTGATAGCAGAGATGCTTTGTAAGCTCCTTGAAGGGACTACCCTGAGATCTTACCTATTTATTTTGCTTTTAAATAAAGGTGTCTATCTATCTATCTATCTATCTAAGTATCTATCTATCTATCTATCTATCTATCTAAGTATCTATCTATCTATCTATCTATCTATCTATCTATCTATACACAGGTGCGATAGAGCTGTCAATACTCAGCAAACACTACCAAACAGAAATTGCCGTGGTCGATACAGAGTCTGGTAGAGTTGATAGATTTGGTAAGATTTATAACTAGGAGTGATCTGGGTGGCATTTAGAGATGAGAAAAATTAAAAGTAGTGGGGGTAGGGTAAGGAAATGACAAAGGAGGAAGGTATTGTGGGCACATCCCCCTTCCCACCCCACCCACCCCCTTCCTCTTCCATATTCCCCTTTAGGAGGGTTACATCTATGGGGTGCAGATTAGGCTTCTTTTTGGCGTATCCAGGACAGCAAACAATAGAGAGCAGAAGCTGGTGGTAACACTAGTTTCTCCAATTGTCCATTTTCAATGGCCCATTTTGCAAATTACATTTTTGGTAGTTATAACCTACATGTACAGTTGCACCAATATGGCATTTGACTGGCAGTGAGCTTGGAGTTTGTTTGTAAATTGTTTCTTTTTGTTTTTGTTTAACAAATAGATTCCATGTTGCCATGCGTCTGTTCAGTAATAGATCACAGATCGTCAAAATGTGGTAAAAACAAAGAAGTGGCACACGAGCCGCAGGCGAGTGTGTCACTGATGTTTTTACCACATTTTGACGTCTTCTGTGATCTATTACTGAACACACGCACGGCAACATGGAATCTATTCGTTTTATATAACAAAGAAACAAAATGCAAGCGAAAAACTTGTTTATTTTCACATTTCTGGAAAAATAGTTGCAGTGATGACTTAATCTGTGCATCTGTCCTCTAATAGATCATAGCTAAGAACCAATCACAACACGCGAACTATTCACCCTATTATATAATTTTATATAGATCATACTATTCTTATGCTATTTTCTTCTGTACTAAACACTAAATTTTATGGATAACAAACTAAAAAGCTTTATCAAAACAAAGTCAACAAAGTCTCCTTTCTGTAATTTGACTGCCTTTTGCTCCAATGCCTCCACCAGTCTTTTTGCCATTTACAGCTTTGTTTTCATTTCCATCAGGTGAAGGCAGTGGCTACAACAGCTGTGTTTACCTAGTGTATGATGGGATTCACTATGATCCCCTTGCAGTGCAGAGCTCTGGCAACTCAGCTGAGCCACTGCAGACTGTGTTCCCAGTCAGGGATGACCTGAGATTAGCTGAAGCACTGGAAATTGCAGCAGCTGCCAAAAAGGTATGAACTAATTACTATCAACATCAGTTACATCTGTAGATCAATCAATCAGTTTAACTTTTAAGGAAATTGTTTCATGTGGCTTTATATGAAAGTACTGCTCATTACAAGCATACCTGGACCTATTGTTTTTCAAAATTGTTTTACTTGAGGATTTCATCCAGATAAGCTGAACAGCCAGCCTATGTGTATGTACATAATATATATAATTATGTTTTGCCCTTTTCTTGAAAATTTCATTTTGAAGGATGCTTACAATATTGGCCCGTAAAGCAACAGATAACAGGTGCACTGTAGGGCTGTTACTAGGGGCTGTAGCCCACAAAGCCTGTTAGTGCTGAGCTTAGTCTATGTTATGGCTGATAAATGCTTTGTGTTAATTTATACAATGTTCATGGGCAAGCTAGATGAGAATGATGTTACAGGTGAAAAGTAATGTTATGCTTGCTTCAAAACTTAATGACTGGCAGCCCTGAACAGGTCACGTCAAAGCCTTTGGCCCCAGAAGCTGTAGAGGGAGTGTTTGACAGAAAAATGTAAGGACCATGGCCATGCTCTAACAATGCCCACTGGCACATTGGCCTTTGGGCAACAAGGCAATGTTGGTTTTTGTACAAAATGTAAAATAATGCTGGGCACCCTAGGTTTCAAAGGTTCAGAGCTTTTGGGCTCCTTAAATTTTTTTCAAAGCGCAGTCTTGTTTCCACTTCTTTCTCCTTTTTCTTCTCAGAAACGCCAGTTTACAAACTTGTCTCAGTTCTCTCTCCGCTGCCTTGTTTGCAGTTCACCACTCACTGGACAGCAAGCAGCGCGAGCACATGCAGTTGCAACAGGACACACAAACTTTGGAGAGGTGTGAGAATACAGCCTGATAAACCTGCTGTGGTTATGGATGAGATACATCAGCTGAAACTGAACTGATCTGTGCAAGGACGAAGGGCAAGCTGCAAGAATCCTTCTGAGTTCAGCAGAGCTTTCTGGCAATTCTTGCTGGCAAACCCAATGATGACCACTTCATTTTGTTTAATGTTGAATTTGTTTGGAAATTGCGTCAAGAAATGAGAACTCCAGATCAAGAGGATTGTTTACGATTTCTAGCATACTGTGGTGGGTTTAAGACAGTTGAGTGCATACCCTGATAAAGTACAAACATCAAGCTTTTAGTACATGGGAATTACCAGTATAAAAACAGAAGAGTGTCTGGAACAAGTAAAGACAAGAAGTATTAGTTCAAGGGCATGGTCGCTGTTACAAGTCCTAAACTTTGTAAAAAAGAACAATGGAATTTGGCAGAACAATGAACTGAGAACTTGTAAGATAAATTATTTTCAATAAAATTTTTACTAGTATTACTAGACCTAGTTGTTAATTTATTGCCTTAAACAGAACTTCCACTCTTACAACAACTTGATGCTAAATTGTTGGAAATAATAAAATTAATATTACCAGATTCCAAATTTTGCTTTAATGGAATCTTTTCTTTTACAAAGTTATTAAAGGAGTGAGACATCCTTCTTGCAGAATGGGATGTTTGACTATCAGTAGTTGTACAATGTATCTTGCTAGTTCTAACATTTGTGCTTCATCACATGTCCCAGTATTTGTGGATGTGCAGTTATTTTGTTATCCTCTGTACTTACCATTGAGTTCTATCAATTCCTCCCCTCCCTCCCCCCTCAACATCCACTTTGCTTTCCCCATTATGTTAACGTTACTAGCATTTAATTTTTTATTTTGGCTTCCTACTTTCGCTAGCTTTCACAGTTATTAAGGAAGCCATTACTCTTTTTTATAATTTCATTTTCTTTATTGTAACTTGTTCTGTTAAAAGAAGGGTAATAAAGTTGTTTGCTTTGCTTTGTTTTTTTTGTGTGTGTATGTGTGTGTGTGTTTCTAATCTCATGACGTTTGCTTACACTGATGAAAGAAATGCCCCCCACCCCCACCTCCAATTCTCTCCCTCAACCATGGTCGTATTAAATTGCCAGAGTATTTTCGACTCCAGCTGTGACAGTCATTTCTTATATTGGTGGTAGAGTGACTCGATTTTCGTATCCTGCCATTTCGCAGTCGCATATGAAAGTCTGAACTGTTCCGAGTTTCAGATCCTGCACCACGATCTACAAAGAAAAGAAATCTTTTAGCGTCAACATACTCGTTCTCCCGGCCATTATTTCATAATCATTCTGGTAAATCATCGAGGTATTTCATTTATATTCTATAAAATAATGATTCTTCTACACTTGCGAGGTGTACTACTAACGGAGTCGGAAGCTCCAAAGGTAATTTAATTTTAATACTTGGCCATTTCATGTAGGTAAATTTTCGTTTATAGTATAGCAACTACACTGTAGTTGGAAGTCTGTGTGAAACAAAGGTGTGGGTAATCATGGACTACTGCAACCTATTCGGCTTTCTTCTCTCTGTGGAAGTACCTTTTGCAAATTCCAGTCTGGAAGTGGGCCAGTATTGTCGTGTTTAATCATGATTCGTGTAACCAAGCCAACAAGGAATGAATCCACACTGAGGTGAAAATAAAAAAAATGTGAGCGGTAGCAAATGGCAGGATCACATAGAAGTATCAGCAACAATTATAATTCAGCCATCAGTTAAGTCGTATGTAATACATAAAATATGAGCGGGAGACCTTTTTGGGCATTTAAAACGGCAAGCCGCAGGCGAGCCGTTTTAAAGCCCATAAAGGTCGGACGCGAATATTTTATGTTACTTGAGAAATGAAACAATAGATTGTATTTGTCGTGTTTGTAATGTTAATCAGTAGAGATCTGAATCAAAGTTAATGTATACTAATTAGCGGAGCAGGACACCTTTATGAAAGTTAATAATTTTTATGGGGGTTTAGAGAGGTATACTATCCGTAGATTGGTCGTTAGTCTTATGAATTATTAATGAATTTTACAAAAGGAATCAAAAGATACAAATTCAAACAAAATTTTAAAAAAATCTGTGGTTTCCGTCGCACTTTCCCTCAGGAAGGGGGGGTGGGGGATTGGTACTAAAACAATTTTAATACGGGGAGGCTCAGCCCGGAGGTCCGACCCCTTACCCTTTTATATACATTTTTGACAGAAAAGGTACTCCTTTCGTATATCTTCCATTGACAAATAGTACCCCTTCCATATACCTAAAACAGGAAGTCTTCTTGTCATTTTCATGTAGAGCTCAATAAATTAATATGTTTGAATGAAAGGCCCTTTTAAATACCTCAATGACAGATTTCCCTACCCTTTCATATACTTTGACTCGTGAAATCCCTACCCTTCCATATACCTGAACCCGGGTTAATCAGTATTTTGGTCAGATGCAAGCCATTGAGTTGATCAAACATTTATTGTTAGTATTATCCTGCACAAGTCTTAGGTCAGTCCTAAGACGTGGTCATAAGGACTGAATAACATGCTTTACTTCTTGAGAAACCAGGGTCCACTGGGTGATATTCCGCGCGATTTCGCAGAATAATTGTTAACTATATGTGCCTCTTTGGGCCTGATTAATTTTCAGAAACACCCCGAATCTAGCATTTGACCGAAAAGTAATAGAACCAAATCTTCAGCCGTGGTTAGCGCCCTCCCTCAACAAGCCCATAATCGCTTGCGTGGCGTTCTCGATCCCAGTCTTTTTTAAAGAGAGCCAAATATACATACTGTTTACAACACTCGTGATCTGTACTCACCCTCCCTTTTGGAACTCATTTTTGTTATTATTTGTGAGACGTATTTTTGCTGTGCTTTCTTCCAAGCCGTAAATCTTCCCGTATAAGTTAACGTATACCCACGAAGTCGTTCGTGCTAGCGACTGTATACAGTTACGTTGAAAATGTTGTTTCAAGTTTCAAGTTTATTTAATTTATTTATTTAATTTAGTTTATTTATTTAGTTTATTTGTATAACGAAGCAGAGGATTAGTCAACTTTAATTTTGTTTAGTTTCATTAAAACGTTTTGTAATGCAAGCTACTTTAGCTACATCTCAAGTTTTTTGGTCATTTTTGTCAAGTTATACCTTCAACAAATGACGTTATCTTACTAATCAGAATGGCAACCAATACAAAATTGAAACGCCTGACGAAAACGAACGTGAGTTGGCATGATGCGCTCGTTTTCCCGCGCTTGCACCTGTTGCATGGTCAGTTTTCCCGCCTTTTAGACTCTCATTTCTCGTTTTCCCGCGTTTACACCTGTTGCATGGTCAGTTTTCCCGCCTTTCAGACACTCATTTCTTGTTTTCCCGCGTTTACACCTGTTGCATGGTCAGTTTTCCCGCCTTTCAGACACTCATTTCTCGTTTTCCCGCGTTTACACCTGTTGCATGGTCAGTTTTTCCGCCTTTCAGACTCTCATTTCTCGTTTTCCCGCGTCTACACCTGTTGCATAGTCAGTTTTCCCGCCTTTCAGACGCTCATTGCTCGTTTTCAAGCGCTTGGTCCCCGTTTGTTGTCCTATGCTTGACAACTGTTGTCCTGCCGTTTATCGCCAGTTTCAAGGCACTTGACACCGGTGTCATGCTTTCCCTTGCTTTGCACCCTTTTTATTTAATTTCTTCCTTCGACGTCATCGAGGCACAGTTTATTTCACACTGAGTTTGTTTACGGTTGCAGTTATGAATTTTAATTTCGTTTCCTACTGAAGTTAAATGACTTATTTGGGTTGATAAATTTGCGACGTGTATTTGTAAGAATATCACTTCATCACTGATAATTCACAATTAGCACTATTTTATGAGCTTTCTATTCATTTTATCACAGCTCTTATAACTGATGATTCATACCTTCCTTTTGAGGGCAGCCCTTATCGCGTAACAATTAACACTCGCCAAACCATCAGGGTTGTTGAAAGCGTTTCTTCCAAGGTTGAAGAACTTGGGCTCTTCGGTGGAAGCTCATCTATCTTGAACAAGGAGTTTTCAGTAACTATTTTATCTTTTAGGAGTATTGCGCCGCGTCTAAAGCTGGAATCTTGTAGATCAACTGGTGCTTGTTTAGTTTCATCCGGTGCCAGTTTTCTTGATGAAGGAGAAGGGTAACTTTTTAAAAAGTCTGCGAACATTCGCACTTTAATCCTCAGATGACACAAGCGATTGGACGGTAAAATATGCCAATTTCTGGCGGAGAACGAGGGATTGCGACAGCGCATTTTTTGCGGCTCCTTGTGGCTCCGTCTCTCGCCGCCCGCCAGATCCAGTGCGCACTACAGAACTTCGACAGACTGCTCACAGACGACTGTTTAAATTAAATTCAAAAGCAAATCCATATGTAGTTTCCTATGGCAAGGATTAATAACTAAAATGCTGTTTAGAATAAAACCCTTTTTGCAAACCATTTTTCTTTCATTTCATTAAGAAAGAAAGAGTTATAACACAAATCCCCTTCTCCCTTCTTTATTTCGCTGATTTTCACACTTAGTGTTTACCTAAGCTCCCTAAAAGCTACATCTTAACCACGCAAAGCGACTCACCCTCTCCTCCCTCCCCTTGAGCTCGTCCGTCTGGAAAACATGACAATACGGCATAATACAATACAAATTTGGCGCCAAAAAAGTGATATTCCTGTTGCCGATGAATGTCTTGGTTAGATTAAACAGGGACACCCAACGAGCCAAATCAACCAAAAGCTGTAGAAAGGCATTTTTAAGTGCCTTATGGTGTTTGAAGTCTCTTTAAAGCGATGTTTTCATAAGCTAGAAGAAGTTCATCTGTTCGGATTCCTTAGCTGAAATTTTAATTGCCCGAAAATGTTAGGGAACAAAATCTTCTTTTGAGAAAATGCAAGCTGAAATCAACTTTCCACGAACTTCCTAGAGAACTATTTTCTTTCCGAAAATGCTAGCTGACGTTTTTGACTGCCAAAAACAGCAATTACGACCTTTCCGAAAACCTCAGGGGCTAATATTTCCCAATATCGATTCTTTTAGGCTACGTTTTAGTTACGAAAATCCGAGTGCACTCTTTAATCGACACCGAAAGCGCAAGGCGAACTACCCTCCACTGAACAGGTATCTACCGAAACTTGTCGTTGGGTGCCCCTGATTAAAAAAGAAAATGTTTAAAACTCTGGTGTCAAAGTTTCTCTCACATTTCAAACCCCTGTAGAGTCATATTTGAAAAGAAACTTATATGGAGATAAATATATGGAAATCCTGTAGGTCTCGCATAATTTATGTACAGAATCCTTTTGTTTATATTTATATACTGTGGACCAAATAGAAAGAAATTAAAGAAAATTTAAAGGACATTAATTTCCTCGCAATCAAACCGAAATATATATCGTTTGTGTCAAAGTTTAGCTAACACATCGCTATTAAACTCAAATGCATGTTCATCCAGGCGTCAACAAAGATGAGCGGATTGGTGGCCTGTCGATTCCATCACAAGAACTCAATTAACTAAGAAGAATTTTCAAGCGAACACCGGTATAAGTTTGTTAACTCAGACAGTGCACCCACTAATTCAGTTAATTCTGCATTTTTTATGTCGACTGGTTCGGAGAAGGAAAAAGAGGAAAAATGTGTTGATATACCGAGTTACTTCGTGCTTGATTATTAAAAGTTTTATTCCAGCATATAAAACTACTAGAGAGTGCACTAGACACTATACCCCTGAAGCTACTGAGATGTCCGTACGGTGGATATTAAATCAACATTTTCCCTACAACTTCTATATTTGAGAAAAGGAGGAAGATTTTAAGTTGCAATGACAATTCCGTTGATATAACTGCGGTTCAAATTAGGCTGTACTTCAGTCAAGAGGGCATGTTTCATAACCGGCAACAAAAGTTTCCAAATTAACTACATATTCTTTATAAACTTCAAACTGTTGAGATCTAAAATCGGAGTAAAAGTTTTGAGGTAGTTGATGTTTCCTGGCGGCATTATCCCCCTGAACGGTTAGACGGCAGCGCAAGAATTATTTTCTGAAATGATTATTTTAGAATTAGGTGGGAGGGCTTGACTTGTTACGGATCAATAGTTATTTGCGAAAAATACTAATTTTGTCGCCATTTAATTTATATCGTTTGAAAGGTCAGCGAAGCATTTGAATCTTGCACCAACTGAATCGCAGCCTTTGGGATGAAAATAAATCATGCTTCTTGACAGAAAAAAACAAAAAAAAGACTGGTTGAGAGCGGAGCAGGCCAATCTTAAGCTTGTAGATATTAAGAAAATTTTTCGAGTATAAAAAATACGCTTACCTAGGCTATAATCCCTCATTTGCATAAAGCCTGTGTAAGACAGGGTTTAAGTAGAAAATGCGATCTTTTAATTTCTTGTTCCCCCACCGCTCCCCGATTAAAAATTGGTGGAATTGCGATCCAATTTTTAAGGCCATGTTACACGAGACAATTTTTCTTGCAACTTGCAACTTGCAACGCAACGATGACGAGTAAAAAACCTTTCAAGTTGCAGAGGGGGTGTCACACGCAAGCAACTTGTCTCGCAACGTTGCGAAAAGTAGAGGGTCATTCTACTTTTCTTGCAACCCGCAACGCAACAATTGCAGTTGTAAAATGGGGTGTTACACGTGAATTTTTTCTTGCAACTTGCAACGTTGCATTGCAAGTTGCAAGAAAAATTGCTTCGTGTAACATGGCCTTTAAAACGACAGTCTATCCTGACAGAAAGGCTTTCATGTCTCAATATAATACCGCGTTACCAATCCCCTAAATACCACACCCAGTTCAACTTTAAAAAGAGTGTTTTCTGATCTGCTATGATACATTTTTTAAAAGTACCATTTTTAAGCTACCTTTCTTAGTAAGTTTTGCAGAAAAGATCAATACACCATCAGTGCCCTCGTAATTAAAGGTCAAGTAATACGGGCAACATTTTGTTTTAACTTGTCACGCAACATTGTTGCATTGCAAGTTGAAAAGCGATTTTGCCCGTATTACCGCTTGCGTGTTCAACTTGTCACGCAACAAATTTCAGTGTTGCAAGTTGTAGTTTATTAAAAAATTCCTGCGTTGTGATTGGTCAACAGTCTATTTTGTGTGCGAACAAACAAAATGGCGGACGCGCTGGTCTTCCGAAGAAAGCGAGCGATAGCCGCCCTTGGGTTAATTTTATTACTCGAGGAAGAGGAACAGCGCCCCCGTAAAAGAAGCCGGAAGGTTTACATGAGAGACTGGATTGCTTTGCGGGAAGAAAGAGGGATTTTCCACCAGCTCGTAAAGGAACTTGAAACGGGAAATCGTGCGGCTTACAAAGAATTTTTCCGCATGTCGAAACAGCAATTTTGTTTTCTGGTGGAAAAAAGTATGGCCCTTTATCCACTCAGCTTCATTATTTTCTTCCGCCATTTTTTCTTCCCGTCCAAAGTTGCCAGAGATCGAGCGCGCGTGCTAACTATATTTCCCGCGCTTTTAGTGCAGAAAATTCAGCCAATCACGAGCGTTGTGATGGGTGGCACGTTGTGACGCAAGTGATGAATTTGAAAGTTTGTTGCAAGAAGTAGAACTCGGGTCTACTTTGCGCAACATGTTGCCACAACTTGCAACACTGAAATTTGTTGCGTGACAAGTTGAACACGCAGGCGGTAATACGGGCAAAATCGCTTTTCAAATTGCAATGCAACAATGTTGCGCGACAAGTTGAAACAAAATGTTGCTCGTATTACTTGACCTTAACTGTGGTCAGTTTCATTTACTTTTTGTCAGCTTCTCAGAAATATATACTCTAAAAGCAGCTAATGCATTTGTACAGAAGGACTTCAAAATTGTTCGATCAAGCGGGAATAATTTATTAAGCGGGAGACTCCGAAAACCAGGTCTGACTATTACCTGTAATTCCTTGAAGGTAGTGCTACGTTTACTGTGACGTTTGTTTTATAAGCTAGGGTGTATCACATTCGTCGGGGTGGATTAGAATACCCCAACACCGATGCTTGCATGAATACGACATCAAATTTTTCAGTTTCAAAAGACGTAGGGAAGCCAGAAGTACTATATATGCTTCGCCAATTTTGAATTCGATGGCCACAAGAATATTTGAAAATGAGAGCTCAGCTGGGTAAGAGTTACCCGATTTGCAGTGCTCTAGGTTTTAGATCCGGATGTATCACAGCTCTGACAACTGGGAAAAACAAAATATTGCGGCTGCGATTTGATATCCATACCAATTTATACACTCAAAGATTTCAGCTTTGATAATAAATGGCCACTTTTCGTTTAAAGCCATAAGTTGGGCAATACTAAAGTACTAAAAGTACCCGCTAAATATCTCGTAAACGCGCGGGATTTTTGTCATGATTAGGATGTAACAAATCTTGTTTGCCAAAGGACTTGGCAGAGGCTATCGGCAACACAAGAAATAGACAAACCAATCAAACATTGAGAAACAGGGAACTCTGGCTCATTTGGTTCTTTCGCCCTAAATCGACCCTAAACCTTCATCTCCGGGGCCTTGGTTAACAAACTGGTGACAGTCGAAAATGTAATCGTGACCTAAAATTTCCTTCGTGACCCTAAGTTTACCAAAGATATTGCTCTTTAATTTGTGCGTTTAGGCTTTCTTTCAATTCCCACAACTTCTTGAACCTCTTGTACACTTTTTTGACAAGGATTTAAATTTTTCGTTTCGAGTTTTATGGATTTGCTGTATACGGGTGTGTTTTACGCTCGACGATAAAATAATAACATGGCTTCAGTTTTACATTGCACTGAAAAATTACTGGCATAAACAACGTAAACCTATTGCAATATTCGCATAATTCTGCAGACTAATTTAATGAACGATATATCTAATGGCCACTTAAAATCATATGATTCTATAAAATATAAAACACGGTGGGCACAAACAGAGAAACACACCCAGCTGATTCAAGATTGTTCCATGTCAAGGTTGTCGTTTGAGCGTTGGGACAAATCTTTTTAATCGAGATAAATACCGAACCATGAAGAAGTTTGTCTTGATTGCCCTGGCGGTCTGTTTGCTCAGCATTAAGACGAATTATTCGAAGGCTGTTTTAACAGCTGTCAGCCCCGTATATATGGAACAGCAAGTCAACGATTTGGGTGCGTCGGAGGAGGTGTTCGATTCCAACGATGAAGCTTTTGAAGATGATCACAACCAAGAGAACGCCCCTGACGATGATCTCGAGGAATTCAAAGGAGAAGGAAATTTTGACGATGACAACGATGATGATGACGAGGAAGACATTGATGATGAGGACTATGATGAGTGACAACAGATGGATAATGTAAAAAGGTAACTCTTGTTACTCTCTTTTGGGCCTTTTTTTAATATATTTTTGTCAAAGAAGCCTCAAGCAAATAGTTCATGCACGGATCACTTTCCCTGCTTCAACAAGCATTGAAAACGATAATAAGGTAATCTGCCGTATAATTTATTATACTTGAGCTACATTTGGCAAAACCGATCGGAGGCTAGTTCCTTTACCAGAGAATAAGTAACGTATCGCGTTTAAAAAAAGCTATCGATCGACGGTGCACTAAGAAAGGCAAGGAGCAACAAAAAAGCAACAAGAAGCGCACGTGAATAACACCCAAGGTTGTCTTCCAGGCCGTCCAAAAATAAGAAACGAAAGAATTCCTCCACACCAGGCCATTTCCTGCCCAGTGAGTTTGTATTAGAGTGGTGGGGAGGGATGAGTCTATTTTTCTTCATATGGTCTCAAGTATCTGATGAGCAACCAGTATATCTTGACATGAAAATCTTTTTTTTTTTATTTCATTGCAGTTTTGAAAACACTGATGAGGATCCTGGGCCAGACTTCTGACGTGCGAGGTTCCCTCGCTCTTTCAGTCCAGAAATATGATAAAAATTGCGATGCTTCCACGACTTTTGATAGGAAGGTTGTTTATTATTACTAAGATCGAGATGTAGGTGTCTGGGCGATTCCCATGATTTACCACTCTAATTAGTGTAAATTTTCAGTCAGTTTGAATACATTTGTTTATTCAGCGTTGATTTAAAAGTGACGGTCGTATAGCTGTTTCATCTGTTTATACCTTGTATCGGAGATATGGGGATGCGAAAAGGATGGCGGAGGGGGTGTCTTCTCTTCTAAAGTAATGTTTATTTCGACAAGTCACATTGTAAAATCATTAAGGAGTTTAAGAAACGAGGACGGCGAGTCATTT